>CAUYRT010077242.1:0-28064 GCA_963574885.1 Lepilemur ruficaudatus
GAGAAGGAGGAAGAGATGGAGCCCAGGGCTGAATCTTGAAAGCTTGGTTAGCAGGATTAAGGCTGGGACACATGGTGGGAGAAAGTATTGGGTGGGAGCAGAGAGGTCTGGGAACCAGCCAGAGTGGTCAGTTTGTTTCAATTGGAGAATTATATGGCAGAAAGGCTGCAGAAGCAAACAGGTCTGTGATGGCGAAGGGCCTTGGTAAGGAGTCTGAATTTTATCCTTAAAATAACATTTGACACAGCACACCCATAGAGCCAGCAACTTGGGATGCTGAGGGAGGCTGGGAGTTCAAGGCCAGCCTGGGCAACAAGTGAGGTCCCCATCTCTTAAAAAAAAAAAAAAAAAAAAAAAAAAACCTGATAAACAATAGACAGCTAGTAAAGGGTTTTACTTCAGTTACTGAGTGATCAGATTGGACCGCTTTTGGGAAACATGAATCTATAGGCTGTGATGCTGGATCGGAATGGGACAGGAGCAGTCAAGGACATCAGGTAAGAAGTTAGGATTTAGGCAAAGTTTGGAGGTGAAGCCCCACTGGCATTCCGGGCCAAAACACACGTTCTGTGAGTTGCTCCATGCATGGTATGATATTAAGCATCCCTAAACCCTGCTATTAGGTCCAAAGGGCCCTTCCACATTTCCAGATACTTCCTGGAGAGCTGTGCTTCCCTGAGTGTAAAGCGCTGGTGGAGAACAGAGGGGAACGTGGCAGGTGAGCCAGCTGGGGAAGACCCAGGTGTGGAGGGAGCGCGCGAAGTTCACTCCCAGACCACGGATGGAGCATCAGGATACTGGTGGAAGATGCGCCAGAAAAACGACATTTCAAACAGGCTAAAAATGAGGTTTATCTCTAAGCGCTGTTCGCGACACATTCACATGACTCCAAAATACCATATTAACATTAATGTCCGTTCCAATTAAGATGTCAAAGTCTTGGTTGAGGAAACTGGAATCTGTAGGCTGTGGTGCTGGATCAGAATGAGACAGGAGCAGTCAGGGAAAGCAGGGAAGAAGCTGCTGCCGCCATCGGTCCAGGCATTAGGAAACCCAGCCAGCACCTCGGGGTGGAGAAGGGAAATCCGGAGAGGGTCTGAAGGGGACAGTTCTTAGCACTAGATACAGCCGCGGGGAGGGAAAAGTAGAATTTGAGAATCACTGTCACCAATTTTTGAACTCCTGAAAGATTAAGTACTGACTTTTTGTTTGTCTCTGTGCCAGCTCAGCCACTTGAACAAAATAAATCCTCAGTTTTTTGAGCGGTTGAATCAAATTTCCCAGGTTTCTGTTAGAAACTGAGGTTGCAGGTACTTCCCACGGTGCTCCCGGAATACCTGGCACTTTCAGGTATATAAAGCTGTTAGGCGAGGTAATTTAGGGCTCTCAGAAGGGCCTCGTGTTTTTGTTCGTCTGCCCACTGAGCAGCTTCTTACTGGATTAATGGCCTGGTGCATGAATCACAGTGACCGCCAGTGCAGAATTGAGTGCTGACAAGAGGCTCCGATCCTCTCCTACCTCTGATGCTGCCGTGGGCACCCCCCCGCTACTTGTCCCCACCCCCAGGTCTCTCACAGGCGTCGGCAGCATACATATTTATACTCACTCTGTAGAAAGGCCACTGTTCACGTCTCTGGCTACAAGCCCTAAAGAAAGTCCTACAACTCTGCTGACTGAAGTCTTTTTAAAGCATTTTTTGACGGAATGACTGAGCAAGTGTAGCATTGTGCTCGGGAAGTGCTGGGTACAACTGAGTCACAGACTTGCTTCCTGGAGCCAGAGCACCTCCAGTGTGCTTCGACAGACAGGCTGTGACACCGAGAAAAGAAGGAAGCAAGGGAACACAGGGTGAAATGCGCACAGGTGCCACAGAGGTGCTGTCACCACATAGTCATTAGGGAGAGGAGACTGGGACGCGGCTAGGCAGAAGAAGCCTCACAGAGAGGACAACTTGAATTGGGTCTCTAAGGACAGTTAGGATTTCACCAAAGCTTGGGGGTGGAGCCCTACTGGCATCTGGGCCAAAAGACACATTCTGTGAGTTGCTCCATGCATGGTATGGTATTAAGCAACCCTAAACCCTGCCATTAGGTCCAAATGGCCCTTCCACATTTCCAGATACTCCCTGGAGGGCCGTGCTTCCCTGGGTGTGAAGCGCCAGGGGATAGCAGAGGGGACCGTGGCAGGTGAGCCAACTGCAGATGACCCAGGTGTGGGGGGAGCAGGCGAGAATCACTCCCAGACTGCGGATGGAGCACCATGATCGCGGTGGTAGATACATCAGAAAAACGACATTTCAAACAGGCTAGAAATGGGGTTTATCTCTAAGTGCTATTTGCCACGCATTCAGATGACTCCAAAAGGCCACATTAACATTAATGTCAGTTCCAATTAAGATATTCTCTCAGCCTGCTTTACCGTCTTAAAATGAAGATTATACTTCCTCAAAAAGTTAGTGGAAATGTATATAAAGTGCCGGGTTCATAGTGGTACTCAAAGGGTTGTTATGATTGTTTGTATTAATATTAATTGGGGGGCGGTCTTACATATTAAAGGGAATATGAGAAAATGGGCAAAAGGACTATTGTAGGGCATTCAAAGGACCCATGAAAATCTAAGATGATCTTTATTGAATTTCATTGTTCAACACCTACTATGTGCTTAATGCTAATAACTTATTTAACTCAACATCTATTCTCTGAGGTAGTCTTTAATCATTTTGCAGATGAGGTAAATGAGACTCAGAGGAGTTAAATAAATTGCCTAATGTAGACAAAAACTAACCAGCTCAGGCCGGGTGTGGTGGCTCACGCCTATAATCCTAGCACTCTGGGAGGCCGAAGCCAGCGGATCGCTCAAGGTCAGGAGTTCGAAACCAGCCTGACCAAGAGCAAGACCCTGACTCTACTATAAATAGAAAGAAATTAATTGGCCAACTAAAAATATATAGAAAAAAATTAGCCGGGCATGGTGGCACATGCCTGTAGTCCCAGCTACTCAGGAGGCTGAGGCAGAAGGATTGCTTGAGCCCAGAGGTTTGAGGTTGCTGTGAGCTAGGCTGACGCCACGGCACTCACTCTAGCCCGGGCAGCAGACTGAGACTCTGTCTCAAAAAAAAAAAAACAAAACTAACCAGCTCAATCCCTACCCCATGTTACTCACAAAGAGTAATTTGAGATGGTTCATACACCTAATCATAAAAGCTAGAGCTATTAACACTTCTAGAAAATAACATGAGACAATGTCTTTGCAACCTTTGGGAAGACAACGGTTTCTTAGAAAGAACAGAAAAGCATTAACTTTAAAAGAAAAAATTGGTACACTGGATTCCATTAAAATTGCAACTTCTGCTCATCAAATAACACTTCTAAGAGAATGGTTCTTTTTAGACAGGACACAAAAGGTATTAACCATAAAAGATTAAACCTGGTACATTTGACTTCATCAATATTATATACTTCTATTCTTTGACAGACACCATTAAGAATATGAAAAGACAAGCCACAGTCTGGGAGAATATATTTGTAATACATAAATCTAACAAAGGACATGTATCTAGAATATAGAAAGACCTCCTATAAATCAGTAACAAAATGACAAACAGCTCAATAAAAAATATGAGCAAAAGAATTGAACAGACATTTCACAAAAGAAGATATTCTTTATAAAGTATCCTTATAAGTCATCAGAAAAATGGAAATTAAAACCATAATTGAATATCATTTTCGCACCCACTAAAATAGTGAACATTAAAAAAGACTGATAACACAGATGTTGGTGAGAATGTGGAAGAATTGGAGCTTTTATGCATTGCTGTCATACTTTCATGCATTGCCAAGTTCAAATGTAGGCCCAAATATAAAATGCTAGGATTACTTTAGAAAACCTACTGGCAGTTATAAGGTATACTTAAGTTGTGATCCAGTGGTTCTACTCCAGTATTTACCCAAGAGTCTTAACAAAAGAGTTTTATGAAAGAGTCTTGTACAAGAATTATTGCAGCATCATTCACAATAGCAAAAAACTGAAAACAACCGAAATGTGCATCAATAAGAAAAATAATAAATACTAACACTCTGAGAGGCCGAGGCGGGAGGATCGCTCAAGGTCAGGAGTTTGAGACCAGCCTGAGCAAGAGCGAGACCCCGTCTCTACTATAAATAGAAAGAAATTAATTGGCCAACTAAAAATATATAGAAAAAATTAGCCGGGCATGGTGGCGCATGCTTGCAGTCCCAGCTAGTTGGGAGGCTGAGGCAGAAGGATCACTTGAGCCCAGAAGTTTGAAGTTGCTGTGAGCTAGACTGATGCCACAGCACTCTAGCCCAGGCAACAGAGTGAGACTCTGTCTCAAAAAAAAAAGAAAAGAAAAGAAAAGAAAAAGAATAAATAAATTGTGGCAGATTCATGGAATAAAATACTACTCAGCAGTTTGAAAAAAGAATGAACTACTATACTGATACGTGCAAGAACATAGTTGAACTCACTTCATAATGTTGAAATAAAGAAACCAAACTCAAAAGAATTCTGAATTATTCCACATATATAAAGTTTAAAAAGTAAAACAAATCCATGCCAATAGAAATCAGAACACAGGTCATCTATGGGGACAGGAATTAACTAGAAGGGGAAATGAAGGATGAGAACTTTCTATACTTCATTTGGGTATGGGTTACATGGGCATATACATTTGTTAAAACCTGATCAGGAATACACTTAGGATTTTTGCATTTCACCATTTGCAATGTTTATATCACTAGAAAAGATAAACTGGGATGGGCTTGGAAGACCTCCACATTGTACATCTAGCTTCTTCCATGGCCTCTTCTAGCAGTCAAGAGATGTATATGCAATAAAGAGAACTCTTACCTTAAATCTGAAGGTCGGCCAGTAATAATCCATCCCTCTTTTCCTGACCTTTTCAAGAGTTACAAAGTGAGTATTTAATGAGAAATCAAGAACTGAAAATCTGTTTCCTAAGAAAGTTAATGATGATAGAATACTTGTACATATTTGTCAACATTTACCATTATCATGAGGGCTGTATAAGTACAAATTTTTGAAGAACCATCAGCATCTACTTTTAAAGTTAGAAGTTATTTGTTTTTTATTTTTTTAGTTTAAGATATGGGGTAGCACTATGTTGCCCAGGCTGGAGTGCAGCGGCTATTCATAGGCACAATCATAGCATGCTGAAGCCTCAAACTCCTGGGCTCAGGAGATCCTCCTGCCTCAGCCTCCTAAGTAGCTGGTTCTACAGGCGTGTGCCACCACGGCTAGCAAAGTTAGAAGTTATTTTAAGAAATCTGTCTTAAAGTGGTCTGTTAAATATGGGTAGCTGCAGAGGGTGGATTTATCTATCACTTTATGACGCATGGCTTTTCACTTAGATCAAACAACATTCATACTTTTGCTCATTTTTCTCCACTTTTTTCTTGTGTATGTAGAAAACGTGATAGCAAGTGCATGTGAAGAAGAAAAGCCTTACAGTTGAATGGTGCCAATTGTATATCACTGTCATCAGCTCCTCCAAATAGAAAACCAGTTCAGTCCAATAATTGTTCATTTTTTTCCACCTAGTTCACGGAATCAAAGTAAAGCTTTTTGAAGTTTATGAAATTATTATGACTGCTATTCTAGAGTCAATTAAAAATTTCAAAACTAAAGAAAAATGATTAATTTGTGTGTGATAACATGAATGTAAATTTTGATAAAATCAGTATTCTTACTAAAGTAGGAGATTTATTTACAAATGGAAGTAGTGGACACATAAGTAATAATTACATTCAAAGTGTCAAAAAATACTTCCTTCAACTATCAAAAAGAAACTATCAAAAAGAATATATACACCTGTATATATTCCCTCATCTCCCCTCACTCTGGCCCAAGGCAACCATTGATCTGTTTCCTGTCACCATAGTTTTACATATTACAGAATTTCATGTAAATGGACTTAGCATAGAGTGGAATCTTTTGTGATTTCCTTCTTTCTCTTATCATAATATTTTTGAGATGTATCCATGTTATTGTCTATATTATTTCCTTTATTTTTATTGCTGAGTAGTTTTCTATGGTATGGATATATCATACTTTTTTTATCCATTTAAAAGTGATAGAAATTTGGATTGGATTGTTTCCAGTTGAGGCAATTATGAATAATGCCTCTATGAATATTCACGTACATATTTTTCCTTGGACATATGTTTTCATCTTTTTTGGGTAAATATCTAGAAGTCGAATTTCTGGATAGCATGGTAATAAATCTCACTTTATAATGTAATGGCATATGGTTTTCCAGTTACTGTACCATTTTTACATTCCCAACAACAGTGTATGAAAGTTCTAGTTGCAACACATCCTTGCCAACACTTGGTAGTATCAATCTTTATGACTTTATCCATTTTAGTGTGTAGTAGTATCTCACTGTGATTTTAATTGACATTTTTCTGATGTCTAATAAGTTGAGTACCTTCTCATATGCTTATGAAAACTTTTGATCAAAGCATTTATCAAATGAAGTGCCAAAATGCAATTATAGGAAACAGGATTTGCACACAGAGACCTGAAATTTATCCTTTCATAAGCACAGGAGGTACTGAAGAAATTAAACAATGAGCTCTCAAATGGTATACAATATTAATGTTGAAATTCTGTAATTGCATTTTAGAATATCTCAACTTGCAGGATGGATCATTTGCTGAAGCACCTATTTTTAATTAGATAAATTTATGTTCTGTACTGAAACAAAATGAAATTGTGGAGGCCTGTAATTATGTGGAGTCATAAATACAGACAACTTATTTGATGAGGTTTTTCTTATGAAATACTTATTGAAGAAAGGTACTCTGAAGGCAAAAAAGACAGCGTCTGTGAAAATATTTGGGCTGAAATATTTATACCTTTCAACCTGTGAAAACTGAAAATTATGAATATCCTTGTATTAGTTTGCTAAAGCTGCCATAACGAAGTATCACAGAGTGACTGTCTTAAACAACAGAAATTTATTTCTCACAGATCTGGAGGCTGGGAAGTCCAAGATCAAGGTGCCAACAGATTTGGCTTCTTCTGAGGCCTCTCTCCTTGGCTTGCAGATGGCCAGCTCTTGCTATGTCCTCACATGGCCTTTCTTCTGTGTAAGTGCATCCCTAGTGTCTCTTTGTGTACCCAGATTTCCCCTTACAAGGACACCAGTCAGATTGGTTAGGGGCCACCCATAGGGGTCACAATGTAAGCACCTTTTTAAAGGCCCTATCTTCATATTATGAAGTCCTGGGGATTAGGGGTTCACCATATGAATTTGGGGGGAGGAGAGAAATACAGTTCAGCCCATAACAATCTTTCATAAGCAGACCATTAGCTTTTGACATTCCTTTAACTTCCACATAACATAGGAAAAGATGTGACCACGAACATCTGGTGAGAGGTACAAAGTAGGGCAGAAAGTAGCACCCTCTGCCTCGCATCAGCCCAGAAACAAAATATCCTTTTAAACAAGTGCTCATAGAAATTGTATCAAAACTTATCTCCTATTGATGGATATTTTAGGTTACTTCCAAATTTACTATATAACATTTCAATGAACATCTTATATATAGTCTTATATTCTTGCCTTAATATATTTCATTAGAATATATTCTCAGGGTGCAATTTGTGGGTGAAAGGGATGTACATTTAAAGTTATAATAACTGTTTCTAACCTGCCCTCCAGAAATCTTGTACCAATTTATCATTTCAATTTTCTTGGGTCTATACCCAGGAGTAAAATGGATGGATCATTTCATAAGCCTATGTTTAACTTTTGGAGTAGCTGCCAGATGATTTTTCAGTTTTTAGAATTACATTCAAAGTGTCAAAAAATAGTTCCTTCAACTATCAAAAAGAAACTGTTCAGTTGCCAAAATTTACAAATATTTTTACCTATGCACACAATAACTGAATTACCAAATCTTGTGCCGTGCTGATGTCGAATATAAAAATACATTTCAGTATGGCATTGCGTGTTTTCTCTCTTTGCTGCTTGTCATCAATCCGATGTTTAAAAATGTTTGAGCTTTCAAATATCTATTGTGTAAAGCAATAGAAGTATTCTACCATTGTATTGAACTTTTTATAAACAAGTCTCTTACCTTTCCTCATATGATGTTCAAAATTAGTTGGAAATTGCTTCTTCTTTTTTTTTTTATCAAAGTAATACTTATACTAATTTTAAGTGTCCAGGTTGGTGAATTTTGGTAATTGTATACAATCATTTAACCGCCACCACAATCAAGAAATAGAGCAATTTTTGCTGTAGGAAGTTTCCTCACACCTGTATGTATTCCCTCATCTCCTCTCACCTTTGAAAAAAACACAGGAGTAAATCTTCATGACTTTGAAGTAGGCAATGGTTTTTTAGTTATGACACCTAAAGCATAGCAACTAAAGAAAGAAATAGATTAATTAGACTTCGTCAAAATTAAAAACTTTTGTGCTTTAAAGGACATTATTAAGAAAGTAAAAAGACAACCCATGGAATGGGAAAAAATATTTTCAAGTCATATATCTGATAAGGGACTAGTACCCAAAATATATAAAGAACTCCTAAATCTCAACAATAAAAATATAAATAACCCATTTAAAAGATGGGCAAAAGATTTGAATAGAAATTTCTTAAAAAAAGATTTTACAAATGGCCCATAAGTACATGAAAAGATACTCAACATAATTAGCCATCAGGGAAACGCAAATCAAAACCACAATGAGATACGACATCACACCTACTAGTATAGTTACAATCAAAAAGACAGATGATAACAAGTGTTGATCGGTATGTGAAGAAATTAAAATCTTCATACATTGCTGATGGAATATAAAATGGTACGGCTGCTATGGAAAACCATTTGACACTTACTCTAAAACTGCCTTGCAGTCTGGAACCACCCTGTGCTATGTATGTGCTTTTCCATGTGTCATTGTTGATCTGCCAGGCTCCAAAGTCCACCTACTACAACCTGTGACTCTCTCACACTGGCATATTTAAAAAAAAAAGTTTTGTTTCTGATGTTTATAAAAGTAATATGTGCTCATTGTAAAAAAAAAAAAAAATCAAACACTGGTGAGGTATGTAAAAGAGAAGAAGGATCACCTCCAAAAACACACCACCCACTGATAGCCACTGCTATCATGCTGGATATATGCCCATGGAAATGTTTTCTCTATGCAAATACTTGTATGATCTTAACATAAAAAATAGAAATCACAATATATACTATTTTTCAGCTTTTTAAATTATATCTACTTAAGTATACAATGTGATATTTTAATGTATATATACATAGTGAAAAGATTAGTATGTAAAGCAAATTAATATCTCTCTCCTAGCATAGTCAGCTTTCTTTTTCTACTTAATATCATGGACATCTTTTCCTTTCAATAAATAGATGCCTTAAGCCCTACCAAAATGTCAGCTGGCTATCCCCACCCTGACCCCAAGGCTAGGTTTTACTTAGATCCGTTGTAAAGTGGTAGAAATGTCAGCACCCAATGCAGCACCCAATGCAGCAAAGACCAGCCAACGCTAAGCAGAATCCAGGCATTAGCCCATGCTGTTTCCAACCCTCTGCCTAAATGTGGGGTGCATAGATTGCCTAATGGTGCTGAGCCCCAAGTCAGGGAAGCTCTCCCAGTGATTTGGAAGTAGACAAGAGGCGGCACTGGTGTCCTGCAGGTCTGTTTCCCCAGGCCTGGGGAGACTGCATGCCCAAGGGAGCGGGGACTGCCCTTGCCTCTTTAATTGACTTTCCTTCAGGCTGAAATTGTGAAGCTTGGTCACTCCAAATCACAAATTTCTTCTCTCATTTAGGACCCTGATGGGGCATGTTTCTTCCCCCAATTCTCAAATATTAAATAGAAACATAGAAAGCAACTCAGCATAGCTGTTGCTTCAAACATGTGGCTCATCTTCTGGGAATTGAGCCCAGAGATGAATAAGAAAAAGTGATGGTTGTCCTAGTCTGTTCATTCTACCTGCAAAGACAGGAAAAAATTACAGGGTAAAAAGTCATCAGCCCAGGAGCTGTAGCTCCATTGTCCACGTTCTTTCAGACAACTAAAGGGGGAAAATCCTATAGCTTCTCCAAGTTTCTTCTCTTTTATTTCCAAATGATATTTCGTGAATACTTCTGAGGTACAGGCACTTGTCTACGATGTGCTGGAAATACAATAGTGAATGAGACACTGGGCACTTGCCTTTGTGAAGCTGAAGTTTTCTTCTACTTTCTTCTTGACGAATGGATTTGTGGTGGAAAACAGGGGCTGAAATAACCAGGGCCCACTCCCCAAACACATAATCACCACCACTACAACTATATCATCCTCATTCTCCAACTAGGATCAAACCTCAGCCACCCACTTCTTAAGAGGGGCAAAGAAAGAGGTTAGGGAAAAACGAAGGTGAAGATGAATGAAATGACATGAAAGTTCCCAAGAGAACCGATAGGATAACTCATTTGTCACTTCTCTTTACTTCAAAACAGTTAACAAGAGGTACAGTATAGACACTGCCTGATCTGATGCCGACTATAAACTGTTGTCCCACCTGTACTGTGCTGTCTGGCTCAGCATCAGCCCTGTCCTTACCCTTCACCCTCCAGAGTGAACACCTTTTCCTGGAACTATTGCAGAAAGAATGTATTTTTTTTTTCTGCTGCATTTGCTGAGAAGATAAAATACTGGTAGGTATCCTGTCACTATTAGGGCCTGGCCTGTCTGAAAAATGAAACCACAATAGAGGAATGTAGGCAAGACAGGAGACATGCAAACCAATCCTTTGACACATTTGAGCTCCTGGATCCAGCCATGCCTGAAGTCAGTATGACCTAGAATTTTCAGTTGTACAAGCTAAGCAATTTTCTTTTAATGGTCAAGAAGTTAAGCTGCATTTCTCATATTGAAATAAAGAAGTCTTATACACCCACATAGTCCTCCCCCTTTTAAAGTCCCAAGGCCAAAGAAGCCATCATATGCTCTACAGAGAAAGGGAAAATGTTTTGTATGTAAGAAAGAAGAATCAACCTGAGGAAGGCAAATGAAGCTCATGAGGGAAGACACTAATTTCCTAGGCACCAGCTCCTGAAGTTATCCCTCCTTCTACCACACTCACAGCCTTCAATTGTTAGAAAAAGATGAATAGCAAGACAGGAAACTGGCCACCATGGAGAAACACCAGCACACTAAGTCTCTTATCTCTTCACTAAAGAGATTTAGTACTAGAATGCTGCTGTGAAGTCTCCTGTTCCTAAAATTCATTACAGCCATAAAAGGACCACCATATTTTCATGAGCTATTAAAACAAACAGTTAAAAATAAAGCCCATTTGGTATCCAATAGCCTTCATATGACCATATTTTTTCATGTATTTGTGAAGCAACACAATTTGGTTAACTGCAATACATCTCCCTGTAACTGATACAGATTTCCACATTCTTTTTTGCATCCTAAAACAACAAACTACAATTTCTCTAGCTATAATTTATAAATTGCGTAGCTATAGTACAACATGAAATGCGTCCTCTGTGTTTCTTCTCTTTGTTCTTCTCAATGGTCTTTCATTTGAACAGCTGATGAAATCTTCACAAATGTTGAGCACCCTGGGAGTGAGAATAAAATAAGTAAGAATAAAAGGAGGGTATTAGCGTTTGTTTGACATCTCTTATAGTGACTGCCACATCACATGTTATTTTATTTCATTTAATACTGACCTTAATCTTTAAAGCTATTGTTATTGTCCCCATTTTTCTGATTGGAAAGCCTTAAAAAAAACTAAGTTATTTACTCAAGTTTAAAACAGCTATAAAATAGCTAGCACAGATATTGTTGGTTGCTTGTCTATAATTATTTTCCTTCTTCTTTGCTGGCTAAACATGCTTCTCATTAAAGAATTTGAAAATGCTAGAAACTCTTTATCCAGACTTCTTTGCTGCTAGGGCATGAGCATATCATCCAACCTTGCCAATGGGTCCAGAGGGAAAGCCTGCTGGGGAGTTTGGGGAAAGTTTTCTCTCTGATTAAAAAATAAAATTACAGGCTGGGCGTGGTGGCTCACGCCTGTAATCCTAGCACTCTGGGAAGCCAAGGCGGGAGGATCACTCAAGGTCAGGAGTTCGAAACCAGCCTGAGCAAGAGTGAGACCCTGTCTCTACTAAAAATACAAAGAAATTAACTGGACAACTAAAAATATATAGAAAAAGTTAGCTGAGCATGGTGGCGCATGCCTGTAGTCCTAGCTACTCAGGAGGCTGAGGCAGGAGGATCGCTTGAGCCCAGGAGTTTGAGGCTGCTGTGAGCTAGGCTGACGCCAAGGCACTCTAGCCTGGGCAAGAGTGAGACTCTGTCTCAAAATGAATAAATAAATGAATAAAATTATAAAATGACCCCCTTTCCTTTGGGTAGACACCTAGTAGTAGATTGCTGGGTCAAATAGTAAGTCCACATCTATTTCTTTGGGGACTCTCCATACTGTTTTCCATAGAGGTTGTACTAATTCCCAGAGGTTGTACTACCACCAACAGTGTATGACTGTTCCTCTCTCTCTGCATCCTCACCAGAATCCATTGTTTTTTGACTTTCTAATAATGGCCATTCTGACAGGGGTAAGGTGATATCTCGTTGTAGTTTTGATTTGCATTTCCCTGATGATTAATCATACTGAGGATTTCTTCACATGTTTATTGGCCATTTGTCTATCTTCTTTTGAAAAGCTTCTGTGCATGTCTTTTGCTCACATTTTAAGGGAATGTTTGTTTATTGCAGCACAATTCACGGTTGCAAAGATGTGGAATCAACCTCAGTGCCCATCAATTCATGAGTGGATTAAGAAAATGTGGCATATATATACCATGGAGTACTACTCAGTCATAAAAAGGTATGAAATAAAGTTTTTTGCAGCAACTTGGATGGAGCTGGAGACCATTATCCTAAGTGAAGTATCTCAGGAATGGAAAAACGAATGCCACATGTACTCTCTAATAATTGGGAGCTAATCAATGGGCACACGTGGGCACAAAGAGATGTAAAGGTTATAGGAAGTCAAGAGGCGGGAGAGGAGGGTTGGGGTAAAAACCTACCTATCAAGTACAATGAACCCTATTGACTATTCAGGTGATGGCCACACTAAAAGCCCCTGACTTAAGCATTCTGATAGGTAGCCATGTAACAAAAACATTTGTACCCCCTTAATATTTTGAAATTTTAAAAAGAAGATAAAAAATAAAATAAACTTAGACACACCTACACGAAGAATCTTTTACCCCTCCCCTTCTTGTTTGTGGATGAGATCTTGTAATGATATGAAACCTGGAGCTGTAGCAGCCATCTTGAGACCATGAGGGTAGGAACCTGAAGATAAAGTTCAATACTCCAAAACACTCTAAACATGGTGAAAAGGAAAAGTGGTCCTTAATGATATCTTTACCTCTCTCCATTAACTAACTCTGGAATCTTCCAACTCAGGATTTAGGACAGTAACTGGTATAAAATAAACACCACTTATTGAATAAACAAATAAATGACTTCAACTTTTCAAAACCTGTCTTCATAAAAGATAATAAATATTTACCAAAGCTAAACATTCACCTACCCCATAACCCAATAATTTCACTCCTAGGTATATATACAAAAGAAATGAGTGTTCTGTGTCTACCAGAGACATGTGCCAAAGTGTTCTTAATAGCTCCAAACCGGAAACAACTCAAATGTCCATCAATGGTAGAATGGATCAACAAATGTTGGGATGTTCATACATTGGAATATATCGCAATATAAAAGGACAAACTATTAATGCTCATGACGTCATGGAATCTTACAGACATAATCATTGAGCAAAAGACACCAAAAACACAAGAATACATACTGTCAGATTCCTTTAAATAAAGTTTAAGACAAAAAACTAATCCATAGTGACAGAAGTCAGCAGTTGTCTCTAAGAAGGAGAGTGGTTACTGACCGGGAAGGGGGATAAGGGAATCGTCTGGGGTAGTAGAAATGTTCTATCTCTTGATCTGAATTGTAGTTACATGAGTTTATACATAGTTTTTAAAAAAATCATCAAGTTGTACACTTAAAATATGTGTACTTTACAGTATGTAAGTCACACCTCAATTCTTTAAAGGCCCCAAAAAGTTGTTATTTTAAAGGAAGTGCAGGAAACATATTTCACTCAACATTTATTCAGAGAAGGTATAACCAAAAGTGCCTTACGAAATAATCTTCCTAGTAACACCATTAAATGGGTGCTATTATCCCTATACCACAAGTGCCGACTATGAGAGTCAGAGAGGT
This sequence comes from Lepilemur ruficaudatus, assembly GCA_963574885.1. Taxonomy (NCBI): domain Eukaryota; kingdom Metazoa; phylum Chordata; class Mammalia; order Primates; family Lepilemuridae; genus Lepilemur; species Lepilemur ruficaudatus. The sequence goes on from CAUYRT010077242.1 coordinate 14,317, forward strand.
TAAGTTACTTTCGAAAGTCACACAATCAGTGGCAAAATTGGGATTGAATACAAGTTTGTCTGACCCCTAAAGCTTATGCTCCTTTCTCTGTGTTACTATAAAATGGGGAGGTACCTGCATAGCCAACTTTTTACGGTCACGGAAAGAATCATTGATGTTACCCAGGAATGTTCTTCTGGAGTGTGGATTTATCTACAGAAATTACCTTAGTAGAACAGAAAAGGTTGTATGTACAAAAATAGTTGCTGCAGAATTCATAACAGTAAAAAACTAGAAACAACCTAATTATTCAGCAGCATATAATTAAGCAAATTATAATATAATACATATATTCAATAGAATATTAATGCAGCCATTAAAATTATGCTCAAGAAAGCTTATGATATAATGTTCAGTGGGGTGGAACTGAATAAAAATTGCATATACTGCTGGACGCAGTGGCTCATGCCTGTAATCCTAGCACTCTGGGAGGCCGAAGCCGGAGGATCGCTCAAGGTCAGGAGTTCAAGACCAGCCTGAGCAAGAGTGAGACCCATCTCTACTAAAAATAGAAAGAAATTAGCTGGACAACTAAAAATATGTAGAAAAAATTAGCCGGGCATGGTGGCGCATGCCGGTAGTCCCAGCTACTCGGGAGGCTGAGGCAGGAGGATCACTTGAGCCCAGGAGTTTGAGGTTGCTGTGAGCTAGGCTGACGCCATGGCACTCTAGCCCAGGCAACAGAGCGAGACTCTGTCTCAATCAATCAATCAATCAATCAATAAATAAATAAATAAAAATAAAAAATAAAATAAAGGGTATTAAATGGTAGCAATACCATTTGGTAATGGCAGAGGGCAGATCCTCTATCCACCTGCCCAAGCACTCAGATTGGTTACAGCCTTCACCCTCCCAAAAGTGGGAGGGAGGCTGAGTAAACTACTACCCGCCTACCCAGAAGAGCTGCAATGCTTAGAAGATTTTCTGGCAGAACTTCAGGTGCTAGATTAGAAAATCATTTCTTGGGGCTGTGTTTTTTCTCTGCCCTGACTGCACATTAGAATCACCTGGGGAGTTTTTTAATGCACCATCCCCAGAGATTACAATTCAATTGCTTCGGGGGAGGCCTGGGTGTGGTTATTTTTCAAATGCTTCCTGGTTAATGCTAATAAGCCTGGTGGAGAGTGATGACTTTGAGTAACGCTATGAGTAAATTCTCTTGGCCAGGTGCAGGAAAGAGTTTAAAACTGGAAAAGTTTAACTCTTACCAAAAAACTGAAAAACATTGCTTTCCTCAAATCAACTTGGTTTTTTTTAAAAAAGAGGAAAAATTATTTTAATCACCAATTACATATTTACAGTTTATAAAGAGTGTGTGCAGAGATAATGTCTTTTGATGATCTCATTTAATTAAGGTAATTAAGGTAATGGATGTAAAGTGCTAACAGGTGTAATTACCTACACAGTTCTGGACAGTAAGTGAAGCAAACCATTATTTACAATACTTCTACTTCCAATTTACAAAATGCTGGTATGGGGAACTGGCCTTTAACTTTGAGTTGCCAATGACATTACAGTACCATAGAAGATTGGAGGAAGCCTGGCCCGCCTCCTCCCTACTGCAGCCACAAAGCTTCAAAAGCAATGGTAACATTGTGCATGGAACTTTATCACCCAATAGCATTGCCTGGATGCACAGGTAAGCATATGTTGAATGAAACAATGAATGATTACCTTCTACAGGATACCATTGTCCCCATTTTACAAAGCAGGTAACTGAGATTTCAACAGAAAAGATAACACATCTGAACTCACAGAACTTGTTAAAGACAGAGCTAGAATGAGAAGGAACTCTGATGGCTGACTTTGTAGTCCTAGCCTGCACGTTACATTACCAACTGTAGTTTTTTAAAGATCAAGCCCTAAGAACAACTGCCTTAGAGATAATTTATGTGGCAACTTCTCTCTAGATATTATACACAGATATTATGATAGGAGGAATATTAAATAGGAGTTGGCAACAGTGATTTGCTATTATAGTGTTTCATGGAAAACAATTCATTTTACATAAGATTTACTTCCAAAATCCTTAGTCTGACTAATGACAACCTTCTGAAATGATTTTTTTTAAAAAAAATCTATTTTGCTTCCTGAAAAATTCACATAATATAGTATGTGACAGATCACCATAGTCATATATTTAGATCCACAATTACTAGATACAAATAAAAGATAGCTAGAGAGAAGATATCATACACGCTTTTAATCAGGAAAGAAAAAGACCTCTCTAATCAATGTCTTGCAAAACCATTAACCAAAGTCCTAAACTGAAGCTCAAATAATTGAGAAATGAAAATGATCCATCTATTCATGACAGGGAGATTGCAGCTTTACAAAAATGTTGAATGCACATATGGATGAAAAGGATTGACACTGTCATTTGGTAATTGGCTAAATATCAGTCATAGATAAATGTAAGAAATAACTAAGCCGAGAGCAGAAGTCAGAATTTTCTTCATTGCTGTCAGGAGGCCACAACACATTCATTCAGAACTTTGATATTTAAATCATTAGTTATGTGGAATAGAACTGACCATTGTTAAAGACATTATAATTCATCCATCTGGCCATTCATCCATCCATCCACCCATCTATCCATCCAGTAGGTTTAACAACTTGAAATTGCCCATTATTTGATCATTTTTGACTTACAAAAAAGGCAACTTTGTGTGATTCAGTATAAAATATTCACTTAATACTTACTGAACACATTACTAGGTTCAACCCACCATGTGAGGTTTGGAGATGAAGGGTTGAATATCTCTGCAAACCCCCTATGGGAGAAACACACACCAACAACTATTTATAAGATAGTTATGAATGTACAAAGTGCTATGGGATTATATTGACATATATGCATAGGAAAAACAGAGCAAATTGTCAGCAGGGATGTGGTTGGTGGGAGTTTATGAAATTATTTTTCCTTTTGCTTATTTCTATTTTTAAAACCTTTTGCCCAGGCATAGTGGCTCATGCCTGTAATCCCAGCACTTTGGGAGCTGAGGCAGGAGGAGCACTTGAGCCCAGGAGTTCAAGACCAGTCTGGGCAACATAGTAAGACACCGTCTCTACAAAAATATTAAAAATTAGCCTGGGCGCAGTGGTGTGCACTTGTAGTCTCAGCCAATTGGGAGGTTAAGGCAGGAGGACTGCTTGAGCTCAGGATTTCAGGGCTACAGTGAGCTATGATCACACCACTGAACTCCAACTTGGATGCCAAATCAAGACCCTGTCTCAAAAAAAAAAAAAAAAAAACAACTTTTTACTCAATGAACATGCATTCTTTTTGTAATTAAAAGTTTTTTGTAAATGTGCTATGAAGTTTGCAGGATTGATGGCTATTAATAGATATGTATAAGATAAAAGATTTAAAAGTTAAAATACATGAAGCAATCTAGGTAAAATGATAAGAAGTGGGAGATTGAATATACAAGCAGACAAAGGCCAGACCATATATAAGAGAACTCTGACCTACAGTGTGCGGCAACCAACCCAGGAAGCCAACCCATTATCTCTATCAAATAGCCTAGATGCTAAACAATAACCCCTGTAGCAATTGGTCTAAAATGGCCAAGACTCAATTAATAATTTCCAGCTTCCCTAATTTTTGTCCCTGCTTCCAACTCAAGGCCAGCCAGAGACCAAACCAATCACATAGGATGCCTTCCAACTTCTGGTTAGCTGCCTCCAACTTCCCCATGCCAACAGCCTCCTATCAAGGTGTACCCAAAACCTTCATTTTTTCCGACTAGAAAGCTTTCCTACTCTCCTGCCTGCCTTTAAGTCTCTGTCAAACACAAGTGGTGGTGGTTGATTCACTCACTATAGCAAGCTCTGAATAAAGAGGCTTTTCCTGTTCTCATTTGGGTTGGTCTTCGTTTATTTCCATAGCAGAGAAGAGAAATAGACTCAGGAATAAGCTTAGCACATAGAATGCAAATGACAAAAGTGTTATACATTTATGAGAAATGAGGATTATAGCAACTCTCCATACCCCACTGGCTGCAGGAACTTGCTAAGTTTTGATTGAGCCCCAGGAAGATCAAATTATTTTACCTATTTCTATTTCTTTCTTCACTGCTCTTCGAGCATGCTTTACTCCCAGCCACTTAACCTGAAAAGGAAGATCTAGAGCCACCACATAACTCTGTTTTGGTTTCATCCTTGAAGGCTGAATGAGAATCAGAAAGGTCTAGGCACCAGATTTAATCACTAGAATATAAACTCCATGAGGGAAGGAAGTATATCTGTTTAGCCCCTCACCATGTGTCCAGTTGAATAATTGAAATAAACACATGGATGCATCCAGGACCTCAGCACCATATGGTACCTGCAAGAAGATAACTGAAATGACTAGATCATATTAGTATAAAAACTTATCTTGCTTCCCTGAAGTTCCTGAACCAAGACATAGTCAGAGAAAACCTATGGTCCAACACAATAAATATGGCCCATACAGATTAGCTACATAGAAGCCAAAGATCAGATCATCACTCCCTAGTAATTTGTTCTGTGGTGCTCAGTGCTTAGTGGGATACAGCTGTATTTCTAAACTCCATCTTTCTTTTGTGCTCACTGGATAGTAAACATGAATTGCTATTAATAATAATTTTCCATTGCACATCCAGAACAATCCATCCAGAGAAAATTGGAACTTCTTCTTTACTGAGGTCCAGTCCCATCAATTTGATGCTCATTTTATAGAAAGGCCATTGAGCAAAATTAATGTACCCAAACAAATAGAGTTTGTCCTTGTAACTGATTCAGAGTATGACAGGAAACAAAAGGGCTGCCTTAATGGCCTCCTCTGGGAAATTTATTTTCAGAACATTGAGTTATTTTCTCCTATTCCACTAGATTAGATTAAAGTCTTTTTTAGAAGGAAAGAAAGAAAAAAAAAACTTGGTTGTCTGTTTTCATACAAATCACTTCGAGATCTAGCTTCATTTAAATTCACTTGTTATTGTCGAAGTCAAATAATATTATAATTTCAGGGTTATTTAACTTCTTTCCGTTTTCCATTTTCTTCACACCACCCCCAGCATGTTTTATCCCCAGTCCTTTATCTTGAAAAGGAAAATTGAGAGCCATTATATGCCAGAAATGAAGGAGTGTGAGCCTTTTAAAAATACTATTAATACTATACCTTGTCATGAGATAATACTTTGGACTGTTATCCAAACACTGGTTATCTTTTTCTGCTGTCCTGGACAGATCAATGATGTTAACATGTTCTATTCCATGGGATCTTCTGCATCCTTCCCTCTCCCATCGCAGCCAATTGGCTGCAAAAGCAGCCAGTTGGCCGGTTAACTGAGGAAGTGACCAGGCATGAAGAGCTCTACCCAAACAGGAAAAATAGTGACGGAAGATGCTTTGGCCAGAGCGCCTTGGTCAGAAATTAGATTTATAAAATATGAAGAGAGAATCAAATGGGTAACAGGAAAAGACGCTGAGAACTTGCAAAGAGAAGTCCTGCATGGGTCTGTGCTCTTATTGAGCAGCAGCCATAAGCTCAGGAAGGCATGTACTCAGGGCAAGTCATGGGTGGGCAGCAGCAGGAAGAGCGGAAGAGCTAGGACAGCTGAGTTAGCAGGATGGCAGGGAACTGGTGACCTTCTGCTGCTTAATGACTTTCTATCACCCTTATCATCATGGGTATACTTTTTTTTTAATTTCAGCATATTTTGGGGGTACAAATATTTAGGTTATGTGTGTTGCCTTTCCCCCCCTTCCACCCCGGAGTCAGAGCTTCAAGCATGTCCATCCCCCAGATGGTGCGCATTGCACTCATTATGTATGTATATACCCATCCCCTCCTCCCCCTCCCATCTGCCCAATGCCCAATAAATGTTATTCCTATATGTCCACTTAGGTGTTGATCAGTGAAACCAATTTGCTGGTGAGTACATGTGGTGCTTGTTTTTCCATTCTTGGGATACTTCACTTAGTAGAATGGGTTTCAGCTCTATCCAGGAAAATACAAGAGGTGCTATATCACCATTGTTTCTTGTAGCTGAATAGTACTCCATGGTATACATATACCACATTTTATTAATCCACTCATATCATGGGTATACTTAAAAAAAAAAACTCTATTATTTGCAGGAACCCACACACACACACACACACCCCACACATCCCTCTAAAAAATAAACCTCACCACGGCTGGAGAATAAAATCTTATACCTCCAGCACAAACAGGAATAGCAAAGTGAAGAAGATCCCAAATTTACAGGCAGGAGTAGTGAGTTCTAACCCAGCTCTAGTACTATTTGTGGTATAATCATGGATAAGAGACTTATCATCTCTAAATCCATTACTTCAACCATAAAACGGAGTTGGATGAGGTGCATTTGGTAAATATTTATCGAGTGTCTACTATTTAACAAGTTCTGTGCTGGCTAATAGAGCATAACAGTGAACTAAGCACACTTTTTCACTCTTCAGGCTAATCTTCTAGTTGGCATTACAGACAAGTAAATAGGTTATTAGGAAACAGCACAGTGTTAGCATGTGTTAGAGGTAGAGAATTCATTTGGAGCCAAAAGAGGGGCATCTAATCTGGTTGGGGAAGGAGCCCCTGACAGAAGCCTTTTGGAGGGGCATTGAGACATGGATGGGGAGTGTGTTCTGACTGGACAAGGGAAGAGAAGAATGGTGTATGCCATGGTTAGCTTTATGTGTCAACTTGATTAGTCTATAATGTCCAGTTATTTAATCAGACACTAAACAGGGGTTGCTGTGAAGATATTTTGGAAATGTGGCGAACATCTAGAACCAGTTAACTTTAAGTCAAGGAAATTGCCCTTGACAATGTGGGTGGTCCTCATCCAATCAATTGAAAGGCCAAAAGAGCAAAAACTGACATTTTCCAGGGAAGGGATTCTGGCTCAAGACTGCAGCATCAACTCCTACCTGAGTTTCCAGCCTGAAGGCATGCCCTACAAATTTTGAACTTGCCAGCCCCCACAATCACATGAGCCAAATCTTTAAAATAAATCTCTTATGTCCTGTTGGTTCTGTTTCTTTGGAGAACTCTGACTGATACAGTCCAAGTGCAGGCATACATGCAAGCCCTAAGACAGAGAGGATGCCAGAAGGACTAGCTTACAGTTAGTGAGGAGGGCAATACCCAGAGCCCACAGGGAATTGTAAGCCCTAATGAGCTTTCTGGATTACGTTCTATGTATCATGGGAAGCCACTGAAGCTTTAAGCAGCAGATGAACATAATTGGAAAGGCAAGTTGGGAAGATTATTCTGGTTGCTCTACAGAAAACATATTTGGCATAGAAGTCCCGGCTGACACCTTTGGTTGCATTTCCAATAATCTTTTTCTCCCTTACCTATTGCAGTTGAAATAATAGTTTTATTCAGGTATCCATTTCTCCTCCAGGTAACTCGAAAAATGGGATCACATTCTTAACTCTAGGGATAAATCCTGATTGGTCTAAGCCAATATGGATATTTCCATTCTCCTTGTTAGCGATTGTTTTAGTAGTGGGCATGTTCTGGCCAATGAGCTTTGAGGGAGGATCTATGGTGGGAGACTTCTGGGAAAGGTATCCTCATTTGTAAGAAGGCACTAGGAGACAGTCTCTTCTGCTTCTGGAAGTGGCCATGTCTGGGTGTGACGTTGCTGACCACGGCTGCAGCCATCTTTCACCCATGAGGGTAGCAGCCTGAGAGTGAAGATGACAAGCTAAGCATGGATGAGCTAAAAAAATGAAAAGAACCTGGGTCTCTGGTGACAATGATGAGCCTCTGTGTCAACCAGCTCCCTAACTTGCCCAGTCACTGGTGTTCCTCCTACACAAGATAATGAACTTCCTTTAAACCAACTGGAGTCAAGTTTTCTGTTTTGCAGCCCGTAGCATCCTAACTATTTGGGGGAATAGAGTGGAAGTGAGAGTCTAGTTCAGAGACTATTGTCAAGACGGGCATGATGATGGTTTGGGATATGGTGGTTGGTGGTAGTGCTGGAAAGAAAGAAAAATGGATGATTCAAGAGAAATTTCAGAAGTAGAATCAATAGGGTGAAGGATGGAGGAATTAAAGGATGGCTAGATTAAGTCATTAGGAAAGTTCTATACACATTAATAATTACTTAATATCTTAATATGCCATTTGAAAAATTCTTATCGCATAGGAATGATTGTGACTGTACTTTTGATGTTCTTTTGCATCTAATATAATCCATGACCCAACCATACCAACTCTGAGATTAGAAGTTGAAGACGGTATCACTATGTGAAGTTTGTTTTTTAATCTATGTCAGAGTCCAGAAGTCTAATTCAAGGAGCAAAAGCTACCGTGCAGCCACTCTCAAGTGTTTCCTCATAGCCAAGAGTGACAGTCTCCAATTGCTAGAGCTTCCTTAGGCAAATTAAGTTTTCTTCTATCCTGAGGCCAGCTTGGTGAGAAAGCCTACGGGACAGCAGCATCCAGAAGGGAGCTGCTGTATGCTGGAGGTCATGTCAGTTAGTGTAGCCGAGGCATCTCTGTGGGTGGCCCAGACAGGTCTGCTATGATCAGAAGTGTGCACACCCTGTTCTCTCCCTAACCTTCTCTGGTGGGCCTCTCACATACCCGGGGAGGAAGGGACCATGCCATTCAAGCTCAGAGCACATTCAAGATGTCCTGAAGAGGGGCCGGGCGCGGTGGCTCATGCTTGTAATCCTAGCACTCTGGGAGGCTGAGGCAGGAGGATCGCTCAAGGTCAGGAGTTTGAAACCAGCCTTAGCAAGAGTGAGACTCCGTCTCTACTGAAAACAGAAAGAAATTAATTGGCTAACTAAAAATACATACAAAAAAATAGCCAGGCATGGTTGTGCATGCCTGTAGTCCTAGCTACTTGGGAGGCTGAGGTAGGAGGATCGCCTAAGCCCAGGAGTGTGAGGTTGCTGTGAGCTAGGCTGACACCATGGCACTCTAGCCCAGGCAATAGAGTGAGACTCTGTCTCAAAAAAAAAAAAAAAAAAATGTCCTGAAGAGTTCATGGAATGTTTCATAGGCAGATTTTCTGGCAGGTTTCCTTCCACAAAGAGCTTTTGGCATCAGAAATTTGGAATCATGGTCTTTTCATCCATGAAACAGCATAAACCTGGTGACATCCAGGAAGAGGTTTTCCTTGTGCTCACTCCATCTTTATTGTTTTCTCTCTGGTTCTCTTCTTGTGATAGTCATAGCTTCTAGGAAAGTTATACTAATAGACACACTGAGGCTTGTTATGGGACCTTCTGTCTGATAATAACAGATGTAAGTTACTGTGATAGGGTTTTATAGCAGGTTAAACAGCCTCCCCCCAAAAAATTCATGTCCACTGTAAACCACAGCATTTGACCTTATTTGGAAATGGAGTCTTTGCAGATATAATTAGTTAAGATGAGGTCATACCATGTCCTAAATCCAGTGACCAGAGGTAAGGACAAACAGATACACAGAGAGAAGGCCATGTGACAACAGAGCAGAGATTGGAGTGATGTGTCCACAAGCCAAGGAACACCAAGGATTGCTGGGAGCCAAGAAGCTGGGAAAAGGCAAGGAAGGATTTTCCCCCAAATCCTTCAGAAGGAGTATGGCCCTGCCAACACCTTGATTTAGAACATCCAGACTCCAGAACTGTCAAAGAATAAATTTCTGCTGTTTTAAGCCACATCAGTTTGTGGGAGTTTGCTATGGCAGCCCTAGAAACTAATGCAGGTTGTAACGGCTGAGCCACAGGCCTCTCTGCAGGCCCAGACCTGTTCACCCCAATTCTCTCTCTCCATTTGCAGTTTAGGGATTTGGCATATTTCCTTTTCTTTCGGGAACTGTCATTACCTACGCTCTCCTCTACCAGCCCAGCTGTGGAGTGGTAAATGGTTTTCCCAGCTCCCCATTTTCCTGCTAATAAGCTTATGATCCTCTTTGTTTACCTGCTTTTCTTTTAAACTAATTATTACAGACAAGCACATAAATAAAAATCCTCGAGAAATTACAAAGTTTACAAAAGTTGTAAAACCTCTGTTCCTGTACTCTAGTTCTCAGACTGATCTAGCATCTTGAATTAAATTGACACTTGAGTATTTTAGTTTTATATCTGTTAAAAACGAAAATTGAATTGTATGCTTCTATAATTGTAAAATTTAAAAACTGTTTTCTAAAAATAATACAAGCAGCATAAACTGAAAGTATCAATACATTTTAATTAAACATGTATATTTTTAACCACCACCACAGCCTTGCATCTGTTAGGTTTGCTTAGGGTGGGAACCCGAAAAATATGTATAGGACATAATGCGGTTAATGGAAAACTTAGATAGTGATCACAAAGCCTGTGAAACAAAAGCCCCAGGAGTCTGGAGAATCTGGAGCTTGTGTATCTAACTCCAACCACAGACAGCTGCAGCGAAGCCGGCCTTCCTATTCCACCTGATAAGGACAAAGCTACCCCTCTCCCCCTATCTCCACAGATGTTGCTCATACCCCCAGAAAAACCCTCTATAAAACCGAAGGCTTTCCCCTCCCTCATGTGGATGCTTTTTTTGGCCTCCACCCATCTGCACCCAGATTGCTCAAAATAAACAGCATTTTGCTACACATGAGGCTTCATGTGTCTCCATCTTGCCTCTGGACCTAACAACATCCCATGAACTCATCCCCAGGCCAGACCACCATTTCAGCTGCTAAAGTCCCTGATAGATAGTAGATGATCAATACATATCAGTTAAAGAAAGAAAATCCTCCTCTTTTGCATTTTGGTACCCTTTCATAAAGTCTGATAGATTAATCAGCCAATGTGCAGAGGGAAAACTGCGGGTGGAGAAAAGTCACAGAGTTCTGAATATTGCCCAAAAAGGCAGCACCTGTCAGTATCTATGAAAATTAAAGTTACCTGAGGTGATGGGATATAACTTTACAAAAGCAAATTAACCATGAGCTCTGGAGGCCCAGATACCTGGGTTCAAATCTCAACTCTTCTGGTTACTAGTGTTTAACTGAAGAATCACAAGGTTCACAAATTTGGAAAGGAGAGCTTTATTTCTTATAAAGGGCTATCACCTCAAACTGAAAGCAGCCACTTAGAGGAAGGGAAGGGTGAGGCAGGAATTTACACTGAATGGGTTGGCTATGTATACATATTCAACAGGTTACAGGAGGAGCTACGAATATTCACAAAGGAGAGTGTGCACATGCATAGTAAGCAAACATGCATGTTACATACATCCCATGTTCACTTTGGGGTGACTTGCTATTTAAATTAATTAAAATTAGGCTCTCTACGCCAAGGTGAAATGGAGAGCACAGAGGCTTCCTGTGCTCAGCCTCTGAAAACTGTCCAGAACCAGTCCATGGTTCTTTCATCTGCAAAGAATGCTGGTCAGTTGTTGTGTCAATTAGATTTGTTGTGGAACAAATCTTTGGAAAGAGCCTGTTTCTGTTTAACTCTTAGGAAAGAAAGCCTACTCATGGTTAGCAAGGAAAAGAGTATAATGAGGCATGTGCGACCTCCCATCCCATCATGGCCAGGAACTTCGTTTTTAGGGCTTCTCTGGAATCCCCTTGGCCAAGAGGGGTTCCATTCAGTCAGTTGGGAGCTTAGGATTTTATTTTTATTTCTCATTAACTATGGAAACATGTATGTGCTATTTAGCTTCTCTGAATCTCAGTTTCCTCATCTGTAAAATAAAGATGATAAGACTTAAATTTCAGGGTTGGTGTAAAGATGGAGACAATACGAGTAAAGCATGTGCTTGTGGTGTAGCACGTCCTCCTTAAACGCTGGGTGCTGATACTGCCCATCATTTCTTCTCTTCCCTCCAAGAACCTTTCACACCACAAGAACACATTGTTTTTAGAGGTCATTCCCAGATTATAATGATGGAGGATTGGAAGTCAAATCTCTGGAACAAATCAATCCAATTTCCCCATAACCAGGGAGTACACAGAATTAACTGCTATTCATTTTTCTTAGAAGTTTCAGTTATAAATTAGCTTCAACTTTCACTAGCAAAATATGCACAGCTGACCCTTGAACAATGTAGGAGGCAGGGGAGCCAACCTCCTGTGCAGTCAGAAATCTGTGTATCACTTTTGACTCTCTGAAAACTTAATTACCAATAGCCTACTGTTGACTGGAAGCCTTACCAATAACATAAACAGTCAATTAACACCTATTTTTTAATGTTATATTTATTATATACTGCAATCTTACAATAAAGTAAATTAGAGAAAAGAAAGTGTTTTTAAGTATGGTTACATTAATGTTATCCCACTGTTCACCAAAAATAAAAACAAAAACAAACATATTATTCATTAAGTAGAAGTAGATTGTTATAAAGATATCCATCTCCATGTTGAGTTGGCTGAGAACGATGTAGAAGAGGAGGGGTTCATCTTGCTGTCTCAGGGGTGGCAGAGGCGGAAAAAATAATCTGCATATAACTGGGCCCTCAAAGCTCAAACCTGTGTTGTTCATGGGTCAGCTGTACTTTTGAATATTTAAAAAATATTTGATATTTTTTAAATATACATATATACTGTTAAAGGAAACTACCTACAGTAAGTTAACTTTACTATTCCACCATCTTCATCAGTATAACTTTACTATTCCAATAAACTCTTTTCCAGGCAAAGAACTTAATGTTCATTAAAGCAACTTCCTGAAAACCTATCTACCCTTCAACAGGAAGAATCAGAAGACAATTTCAGCCATTCTGTTCTTTGAATCTCGTCTCAAAATTCCTTGTCTTGTTTTCACCAATCCTAATTCAATTTAATCTATGCCCAGCATTCAAAGACCTACTTTAAACACAAACTCACAATCTCAATAAATTCTGACTTTGACCTTTCCCCTCTGGGATGCTGCCAAGTTTTACCAAGGTGGTGGTCTTTCTTACTGTGGTAAGCAATAACTTGCTTTGTCTTATTGACAGGTTGTGTGCAAAAAAGAGTTAATATAGCAAATCTGTCACTACTAACCTTAGGCAGCCCTGGTTGGAAAGTTGCTCCTTGGCGGGAATCTGAAAACTTGAATTTCAGGAGCATTTCAACTATTCATGATAAGAGTGGCTAACTGTACCTAAACCGTTTGTGCAAACAATATGGTGTATGCTGAACATTTGCTTTGCTTCTAGAGGCCTGGAATTTTGGTACATGCTAGGTAGAGGGTGCCTAAGTGACCAGCCCTAATGATAACCCTGGGCACTGAGTTTCTAGTGAAATACATTGGTAGGCAACATTTCACATGTGTTGTGACAACTTGTAGTTTGGGGAAGTAAGAGTGTCCTTTGTGAGTCCACTAGGAGAGGGCTCTTTGAAGCAGGCTCTTGGTTTCCTCTAGACTTAACTTCATATGCCTTTTACCTTTGCTGCTTTTCTTCATATCCTTTCACTATAAGTCATAGATGTGATTATGACTATATTGTTATAGACCGGAACGTGAGAAATGACCACAGGGTTCAGATTGGAATTTAAATTGGTAAGTCTTTATAGCTGGCCAGGGCGTACTCTCTGGCCTAGTCAAAACCGGGTTCAGAGTGTGGCCTCGAACATTAGTAATACATAGTTTATATACCTTTCACCGCTAGAGAATACGTGACTAAAAGCATATATTTCAGGACACTTTGGAACATCTTGGTTAACAATTTTATCTCTCGGGTAGGTTGAGTCAACTGACGACCTCCCGATGTTTTCTGATTTAATTATATTTAACAAACAACAAAAA
>CAUYRT010077243.1:0-17338 GCA_963574885.1 Lepilemur ruficaudatus
GGCGCATGCCTGCAGTCCCAGCTACTCGGGAGGCTGAGGCAGAAGGATTGCTTGAGCCCAGGAGTTTGAGGTTGCTGTGAGCTAGGCTGATGCCACGGCACTCTAGCCAGGGCAACAGAGTGAGACTCTGTCTCAAAAAAAAAAAAAAAAAAAAATAGATGCTTTATATACACATTCCCAGCAATAGTTTTGTAAAATAAATACTTTCTGATATTCGGTTTTTTGATTTTTGTTTTCCCCTTTCTTATAAAAGATGAAACCAAAGCTTAGAGATGTTTTAACAATTTTTTTGAAGTAGAATTAGGCATCAAACCCAGGGCTGTCTGACTCAACCCCTGACATCACGATAGCCATTATACCATACTGTCTCTTGTCTGAGTTACAATATCTGATTTCAAGGTTTCTTTCTCCTTCTTTAGGAGTCACATGCCATAGGCAAAAAGCCTGAAAATCCAGCAGACATGATTAAAGAAGGGGAGCTTATCCTGTCTGTGAATATCTTGTACCCTGTTATATTTCATAAGGTCAGTAGTAAAACCTTTTGGATTTCATGGGTAATCTGAGTAAGTTTTGTCAGAAGGTTTAGTGATTTGAAGAGTCACATTCCTATCCTTGCATTCAAAATAAGTGTAAGTATATACTGCCTGACATCTTAGTTTTAGAGCTGGCAGTTCATATTCTTGGGTTCTTTTAATTGGGAATGTGGTCAAATTTCAAACACTCTTGATCAATAGGATTACAGTTATAATTTTGGAATGTGTACCTAATTTCTGCACTAGAAGCAGCTGAAAGTATGTATAAATCCACAATAATTCAAATTCTATGAATTCTTGAGGGGTTTTCTTACAGAACAGTTGGCTAGTGGGGGAGTGCAGAGTGACCTTTGTTCACTAATTCAGAATACTTGGGAAGTTACTAAACTAACTAAAGACAGCTCTTCTTTGATCAAAATTTGGAAAGTTGACAAATCAGGGGTATCCAGGAATTTCTCAGAAGAAGTCTGTCCTAGCCCAGAGTGTATGTATTTTTGATTCCCTAAATAGATGTTTCATAAACTCAGATGTGGTTTAATTGAAATATTACTATACATAACTCCCACTTATGAATAAATAGGTGTTTATGAAGCATCTGCAATATAGTTGCCCTAATTACCTTGCTTGATTAAGATCTCAAATTACTAGTAAGCCAAAAAAAATGGATCTTTGGGTTTATCACCTGAGGTTAGGGTATAAATTGCCTGACTTCAGTGAGGTAACTTTTAGGAAATTTCAAAGACCATTCTGCTAGATGAAGTTTTATTCCAAAGGCTCTCAATGCTAATGTCAGTTTGGTAGCATCTTGCTTATAAATTTTAGCTTAAACTAGAAAAGTTCTGTTGCCAAGTGTCTCAGTTCTATCAGTGGGATTTTAATTTATGGATGTGACCAAGTGATGACACAGAGAGGCCAATGCCATTGAAAGATGTTTATTACATTTCTTGAAAGAAGGGGGCATGCCACACAGGAACAGAAAAAAGCACTATTCTTAGCCAGGAGGCTGAATGGAGAGAGGGGAATGCATAGACCCCAGTTTTTGTTGGGGTTTCTGTGTGAAAAGTAAGGCAGGGAAGGGTAAACAATTTAGGATTGGCTAGTTTGAATAATTCCAGTAGGCTTTGGGGCATAGTGGCTGTCCCTTTACCTGGTGTCCTGGTCCGGGTTGATTTAGGTCCATGGGGTAGCTGGGGAAATATTGGTTTGGTGTGTGAGTTAGATAAAGAATGTGGTTTCAGAGTATGGGCTCTGGATCACAGGGGAGATATAAGTGATTTTGATGTTAGTTTGGCCCTATAGTTAATGGATGCGAAATAGACAAGTATAGATTCTAAGAAAACACAGAACCAAGTTATGGGGACAATTTAAATTTAAGAAAACCAGTAACTTAATTTAGATCTGGTTGTGATAGGATTTGTGGTTTTGTTGGTTTGTCTCTAACTAGACATTTATTTACTGTTTGCCTTTTAGCACAAAGAACACAAACCATACCAGACAATGCTGGTATTGGGCAGTCAAAAGCTCACAGAACTGAGGGATTCAATTCGCTGTGTCAGTGACCTCCAGATTGGTGGAGAATTCAGCAACACTCCCGACCAAGCTCCTGAGCACATCAGCAGAGTAAGATGATTTTCCTCCCATAAAACACAAGGAAATAATAATAAGTTAAGGAAATAATGATTACTCTAGCAGGCTCATAAACCTCCCAGTAAATGCTTTTTTTCCCATGCGACTCCATTGAGCTACTACCCTCTTTCCTTCCCTTATCATCAGAACGTTTCCAAAGAGGAGGCTATACTCTGTTTTGATTTCCTTATCTTTTATTTATTTCTAAATCATTCAATGGATACTCTGCCTTCTAGGGTAATAGTGACCGCCTAATTGTCTAAACAGTTGGTGACTTTTCCATTTTCATACAACTTGACCTTGCTGTAGCATTTGTCTTTGTTCTCTTGCTCTTGTTTCAAACTCTGTGGGTGTTTCAATCTGTCATAATTGCCCCCAGCAAAAGGTTAGAGTCCACTGAGAGCCTTGGTAGTTGGCACCCAGTCTTCATCTTTCACTTCCTGTAGAAGGACATACCAGTGTGAAGACCAATCCCCAACAAGGAGATAGCATATGAAGTTGGTCCCTGCTGGTGTTTCCCAGTGTGGTGCTCTTAAAAGGACAGAGAAACTCTGTGTATACATTGGATAAGGATGGAAAGGAACAAAGTGGTACACTGGGTACCAACAAAGTTTAGAGAAGAGACTGTTTACCTAACAAAGCAGAAGGGCCTTCATTACTCCGAATTTCATCACAGAGCAAGATTGAACTAATAATGTTACCTGGTACCACTCTGGCAGAGAACCCCAGATCGATTGGCTCATTTCAGAAAAAAGACAGCCTTTCCTATAGATAAGTAAGAAGATATTTGGAACAAATAGGTTGGAGATATTTTGGGTAATAACCAACACAGTCTGCATTTTTTGCTGGTTCTTATTTTATGAGCTACATAAATATTGGTATAGATTAGGTTTCATCTTTGTTCTTGTTTTTCTTCTTAGGCCAACACATAAGGGCTTCATAATACTGATTCCCAAATTAACTTTCCACACTACTCACCCTCTACGTTTACAACTTATGCTTTGGCCACAGTGGGTTTGTGTATCTTCCTCAAGCATACTATACTTTTTCGTGCTTCTGAGTGTTTGAACATGGTAGGAAGCCCTTTCCCTTCCTCCATCCACCTGGTGCATTCATACTCAGATTTTTAAACCGCTCAAAACTTACCATTACATAAAATTTTTCCTGTCCTTTCTTTTTTGTTTTTTTGAGACAGAGTCTCTCTGTGTTGCCCAGGCTAGAGTGCTGTGGCGTCAGCCTACTCACAGCAACCTCAAACTCCTGGGTTCAAGCAATCCTCCCACTTCAGCCTCCCAAGTAGCTGGGACTACAGGCATGCGCCACCATGCCCAGCTAATTTTTCTATATATTTTTAGTTGGCCAATTAATTTCTTTCTATTTTTAGTAGAGACGAGTCTTGCTCTTGTTCAGGCTGGTTTTGAACTCCTGACCTTGGGCGATCCACCGCCTCGGCCTCCCAGAATGCTAGGAATACAGGCGTGAGCCACCGCGCCCGGCCTTTTCCTGTCCTTTCTTTGCCACCCTGGTGCCTTTTCATTTGTCCATTACAGTGCATGTTACAACATGCTGATTCTATTGGATGGGGGTCTGTCTGACCCCCAGGCTGTATTCTAGGCTTTTTGGTGACTAGCATGGAGACTAGCATCATGGGTCACATGTAGATGAAAGTTGAGTATTTTTTGAGTTATGTTGAAAATGGTTGTAAGATACTTAGTTTTCAGAGCTGCCATCTCAGTGCTTTTGGAGATAAACATTAGGATGGAGAGAAAAAGTAGAATTTCAAAACTGTATGTAGGCCAGAAAATATGAGATTTATCTTTTCTTTAAAGGAGAAACAGCAATCTTCTGCAAAGTTTCTTAACCCTACCAAAAAACCATAAGGTGTAACTATAATGAGATCAATCTAATAAGAAAAATTTGAATTTACCCTCTTCATTCCAACCATGTCATTGCTCAAAGCAGTTTTGGCTGAGATTGGGGGATAAGTCTTACCTTTAGGAAATGCTGGAGAATGTTTTAACAAGGCATGGTCAATTTATTGTGTTTGTACATTGATGCCGATGCCTTTAAAAGTTTTCTAAGCAGGGGCTTAATGACTCATAGTCTTGTTTTAAAATATTTACATACCAACTGTTATACTATTTCTCCCTCTTCCATCTACTGAAATAATCTTTGATTATTGAGCACTTACCGTGTGTCAAATGTATGCTATTTTTGGCATGAGTTATTACCATTTTACAGGTAAGAAAAAGAATGATTTCAGAGCACTGTCGTGAGTTGCCCAAGTTCAGTAAGCTGTGATGGGGGCTGTATTTGGATCCATGTCATTTCACCTTCAACGCCCATGTTCTTTCTTCTTTGCTGTACTGCTGGTATTAAACTTAGCTTTAGATGTCTGTCTTTACCATTTTGTTTACATGGTGAACAGGCACTAAGTGAAAACTTAGTGATGCTGCTATTAAAATACACCAGCAAACTTCTAGTGTACGGACTTTGTGGAATTTTTGTTCAGAGATCTGTTTTGTTTGCTTTCTTATTTTCTAGCTATATTTTGGAAAGGTGAACACATAAGTTAGATTTTGCTGATGCTGACAATTTTCTGGCCCTTGGAAATATTTTTCTTTCATCGATTGGCATTTGTATTTTATGGTGTTTAAGAAAAAAACACTTTTGTTTTAGAAAATTTCTAACAAACAAGAGACTAGTGTAATGAACCTTTAATATATCTACTGTCTACCTTCAATATTTCTCAGCATTTTGCCAGAATTATTTCATCTGTTCAGCTCATGTCATTGTCACACCAAACAAAATTGAAAATAAGTCCCTGAGTTCTACTGCTTTTATTGACAGGTATATATTTGGCATGTATTCCACTGGCAATCATGGAACAAATTAGAAAGTTGCAGCTCTTACAGCTAAGGACATGAGAATCTTTATTGCAACCACTAAGCAGGACTTGAATAAAATGCTTTCTTTGATTAACTTTTTATGTGATAGGACCAGAGAGTTGGGCCAGTATATTTAACTCTTTTAAAACCTTACGTCTAAAATGTCTAAAATGTAATGTTTTGCTAACATATGTTTTTTTGACCGTAAAAGAATGGTGTTTTTAAAATAAATGCAGAAAATCAATGTCAGTGTTTTCTTTTTTTTAATGGTGCCTCATGTTTTAATGTCTGATCTGTCTACCATTTGTACATTGATCAGATTAGTTGGTCTTTTTTGTCAATAATCTCTTAAGAGGTCTTTCTTTTTTAAAATTTAATTAATTAATTAATTTTTTAAGAGAGATGAGGTCTCGCTATGTTGCCCAGGCTCATCTTCAACTCCTGGCCTCAGGTGATCCTCCCACCTTGGCCTCCCAAAGTGCTGGGATTACAGGTGTGAGCCTCTTAAGGGTCTTTCTTACAGAAATGCTAAGAACATACATTAAACGTGTATTATTCTGTTACTTATTATAAAGCCTTCATAAAGGGAAATGGTAACATAAATTTAAGTTGTGAAGATTTCCTTACCCAGACTTCTCCAAGCACTTCTCTCCCAGTACCATTTCCCTCACAGAGGATCCTAGGAATATTTTTGAAGTTCTAATGTAGGTAATTTGAATATTTGCAAGAGAGTAATTCCTAAAATTGTATATAAATAATGAGTTTGTTCAAATGACTGTACTAGTTATCAGTAGTTACTTTGTATAATGGACAGTGTAAGACTAGACTCAGGTTATATTCAATTACTAACAGAAGTAACTCTTACACTAGTTTTTGCACATTGGTTGGTGATCTCCCCAACCCCATGCCCCTTGGAACTTTGTCAGTTCAGCTAGCCGAGACACTGACAAAATAGAGAAACTAGTTAATGATTATCTTTGGTTACTGTTAAAAATGAAAATTCACTGGTATTGAGATTACTCACATCTTCCATGCTACCCATTTATATAGTGAGATAAGGAAAGTAACTTTTCCTTATTAAGTAAATAACTTAATAGATTACTTATGATTTAGATGGAAAACATTTTTGTTATTTTAGAATCTCCTTGTAATCAGTAATTAATAGCAAAAGGCATTAATCATTTAAAAGGCTTAATGACTTAAGATGAAGTTCTTTAGAAGTGTTTTGTAATGAACAAAATTTTATAGGCACTAAACTTTGTTTCCAAAATAAGGCAATAGTTATTCTTTCAGAACCTTTATTTTGGACCTTAGCTTACCTCTTTGAGGGTTTAGAAGTACATAAAGTGGCAGATTTTCTGTTTGGTATTAAGTACGTTGTATCTTTGTATCTCCACAACCACCTGTGGGGAAAGTAAAGACTTTACTCTTATTTTACACGAGGGTACAGAGAGAGTGCCCTCTGTCAGTGAGATTTAGTGACTAGTCCAAGCAGATACAGCACAGCCAGGCTTGGCAAGGGTATCTGACACCAGTGCAACATGATCTGTAAATGGAGGGATGACGACAATTATGAAAGAAAAATAGAAGCTTCCATGAAGTAGGAGAGAAAATACAATATTAGGGTAAAATTATTTTATTAATAGTACCTGACACATACCTTCTATAGGTCATAAATTGCTTTTGATCTTCATTCAGCATGGCAGATATTATTATAGTCTCATTTTACAGGTGAGGAAACTGAAGTCTGAGGAGAGTTACATACCAGAGTCACAAAGCTAGTAAGTGGTAGGTTAAAGAAAGGAACTGAGGTCTTCTGACCCTCTTGCAGGGGTCTATTTCTAAGCATATGGTGAAGGGCAATTCTAACAGTGGTTTTCAACTCTGCTTGCATATTTTTCCTAGAGAGCTTTGGAAAAACACTGATGTCTGGGCCACATCCTCAAAGATTCTCATTTAATGAATCTGAGGTGAGACTTGGTCTTGGGTGTTATTGTGATTCTGTTTTGCAGTCAGGATTAAGAGTCACCCTTTTGGTAAGAAACCTGAGGGCGTAGACCAGTTGTGCTACTACTATGGTACTTGAGGCAAAATTGCCTGAATAAAAATAGAAATTCACATTCTGGGCTGGGTGTGGTGGCTCAGGCCTATAATCCTAGCACTCTGGGAGGCTGGGGTGGGAGGATTTCTTGAACCCAGGAGTTCAAGACTCAAACAAGAGGGTGACCACATCTCTACTAAAAATAGAAAAATTAGCCAGGCGTTGTGGTAAACACCTATAGTCCCAGCTACTTGGGAGGCTGAGGCAGGAGGATCACTTGAGCCCAGGAGTGTGAGGTTGCAGTGAGCTGCGATGACGCCACTGCACTCTGCCCAGGGCCTTAGAGGGAGACTCTGTCTCAAAAAATAAAAGAAATTCACATTCTGTCTGCCTAAGAGTTATTGAAAATATAAAGAGAGATTTTTTTTGAAAGAACTCATTGAAAATATTTTTAAATGCCAGAAAAATATAATTTGATGATCATTGGTATTACAGGGAAAACATCAAAGATAAGACTCTGTTTAGTTTTTAGTTTTAGTATCCAAAATAACTATCACTGTTGTGTATGCATATAATAAAATAATATTGAAGTTTATCTGATTTCTAATTGGGTTCCTTTTATGAATCTTAGGAGAATATACCAATGTAAGTCAAATCTAGTGACTAAAACAGCAATAAGGAGAAAATTGAAAATAGCAGCAGGGAACATGTCTTTCTGCCTTCATCCCTGGTAACTAACATAGTACTTGTTACATAGTAGGTTCCCATCAAATTTTAAACAGATTTAATATGCTGAGCATATTCTGTGAAGTTTCATAAAACTATTGGAACATGTTAATGTAATTTTATGCCATATAAATTTTGAATTAATACTTTTTATAATTGTTAATTATAGGCTTTCTCTCAATAACACTTGTTTTCTTGTAGGACCTATATAAATCAGCCTTTTTTTATTTTGGAGGAACATTTTACAGTGATAAAAGATACCTCGAATGCAGAGATTTGAGTAGGTACAGTTTCCAAAAATATCAAACTCTTTCTTATTTATAGTTCTCAAAGCGATGATATCTCCAGAAATCCTATTATTGGTCTTTTAAGGGTCTTTGCAATGAATTGTTTACAGATCTTGTACTGAGCATTACATGTATGTAAGAAAAATTAAGCTGAGCACAGTGGTGCATTCCTATAATCCCAGCTACTCAGGAGGCTGAGGCGGAGGGATCTTTTGAGGCCAAGAGTTTGAGGCTGTAATATGCTATGATTGTGCCTGTGACTAGCCACTGCACTTCAGTCGGGGCGACATAGTAAGACCGGGTCCCTAAAAAAAGAAATAAATTGTGGCAGTTCTCAAACTTGTTGATCTCAGCTCTCCTTCATACTGTAAATAATTGAGGGCCCCAAAGAAGTATTGCATATGTGGGTTGTAGCTATCAATATTTATCATATTAGAAATTGAAACTAAGGAATATTTGAAATATTAATTTAAATAATCTCATTACACGTTAATCATTTTTGTGAAAAATACATTTTCCAAAACAAAAGTGAGAAATTGTTACACATTTTGCATTCAAGCTGAAGTGATAAACATCATGTCGCTTCTAGAAAACCAGTCACTTATGAGAGGGTAAGAATTGAACAAGGAAGGTAACAGCTTAGTATTATTGTGAAGGTAATTTTGACCCCAGAGAGCACACTTTGAGAATTATCACTCTAATAGATGACAGAAAATTCAGCGTCCTCTTACCCAATATGTATCAGACACTATGGTCTTCATCTCAAGATGGCAACTGTCCAGTTAGTTGTGTGAGCCAGGTTGTGTGAATCAGAAATCCTTTTCTGTAGTTTTTAAGTTTTTGTGGGGCAATGTTATATTCTGTCCATTTTTCCCTCTCACAGGACTATCATTGAGTGTCAGAGTCCCATGATAGAGGCTGCGGAAAGTTTCTGACTGCTAAAATGGAAGATTTCACCTTCAGTGACTTGCATGTTAAACTAGGCTTTCCTTACACTGGCACCAGGGAGACTGTGAGCATGTTGTCGTCATTACTGACATAAGGTAGGTGGCAGCACTCAGCACGGTTTTTACTCTTTTCCTTCACTTTATTTCACCGTATAAAAGCACAGTATTTAAGAAAAAAGGAGTAAAAGTAATCACCATTTGGCTTGGGAACAGGGAAAATAAGTGTCCGCTTTCCATGCCGTTAGCAACTCTCTGTATCCATTTGCATCCTCTATTGCTGATTTTTTGGAACATCTTTAAGAAATACTTTACTGTTTATTAGAGGGTTAAAATCTGTAAATACTTTTAAAATTATCTCCATTTCTATATCAAACAGCTGTCATTCAGGTACTAGTCATCCATTGTGTATAGAATATCGATTCTTTGCACATTTGCAACTTTATTTCTAGGTTTCTTGTCTTTTTTGCCAAAATTTGAAGGAGGTAACAACTAGGGAAAGAGGAGTAATTCCAATATTTAATAAATATAAAGTCTCAATACTTTGATGAAGATTTAAATTGGGAAAGAACTAAAATAGTGTAAAATGAGATTTGGGGATTCATTATTAATTTTGTATAGCTGATATCTCTATTCTATAAATAAAGCTATTCATTTCCTCCTTATGTAGGAAATCTCAGTTTAAGAAGTACCAATATGTAAGAAAAAACCTTGCTGTGTTGCTGGTTTGATTCCTTCTGAGACCATTTTTTTGTGGAATAATGACATACCAATAAATAGGTTATGATGCTTTCAGAAGGTCCCTGCTTCTATTTCTTTTTGGTCTTAGTGACCAGTCTCCAAAATTTTACATCCCACGCACTGCTTCTCAGAGAGCTACCAGAGGAAGTAGAAGCACTTCACACCAAGAGTAAACCGTGAACAAGAAAGACGTGGGGTGCCACACAGAATAGAATAAATAGACATAAAGGGAATCTGAGGATGATGGGAAAGGGAAATCCTGGTATGAGAGCTGTCTACAGACCTAGAGAACAGTGTAGTGCAGAGACTGGAGCCAGGAGCACAGAATTCAAGAAGGGTGTGTGGGAGGAAAAACAGAACTGGCAGACTTCCGGTTGGTGTTTAACTCAAATGGACAGTATGTTCATCCTTCTGTCAGAAAATAGGGAAGTGAGTTAGTAACAGGTACATTAAAAATTTAGCAAATACAAACAAGAGAGAATTAGTAGCTAGAAAACAAAATGTACACTAAGAGGAAAGGGTAGTCAGCTGTGTAGCTTATGTGGAAGGAATATCAACTCACCATAATTTAAGCATTAAATATCTATTTAAGCAAAGTTACAGTAGTTCTATAAAAGGAAGTTGAAGAGCAAAATCATAAAAAGTTGCATGTGGAAAAGTGTTGCCCCTAGGGAAGAGTGGTGAGGCGAGAGCAAACAAAGCTCATAAACCTTGGATTTATGTGACTTTAAAAATTATATATAGTATGTTTACGGTTTTGATGATGTTATTAAAATTTTGGCTAGTCCAAAGGCAGTGAGTTATCTCAATGATTGTTCATTGTCAGTTCCAGATTGAACTCCTTGTTCTACTCTTTCCCCGTTTCTTACTGCTTTACTTGACTAGTCTAAAAAAAGTCTTAAAAACTTCAAAATTTTTATATAAGCCAGCTTTTCTAGTCAAATGAGAGTAAGTGTGGCTGCCTCACAATAAACAGAAGGTGGAAGACAATCCACTGTTCTCTGTGACGGTCTTACTTTCCTTTTATTTCTTGTAGTGTAGGGGCAGATTGCTGCGAACAGTGTTATTCTGAGGCTGAAGGACAAGAACGTGGCCCTTTAACTCAAGGCAATTTCTTGATGCCGTGGTCAACAAAGAAATGATGATCTGTTTCAATGCTAAAGAGAAAAAGCAATTGGCATTTATTAAGAGTTTGTTGGAAGCGGTGAGCGTTGTAGGAAGGGAAGGGGCACACCTCAAATCATGGTTGGGATGTGGCAAAGTCATAACATGTAACCAAAATGTTTGTACCCCATAATATCCTGAAATAAAAAAAAAGAGTTTGTAAGGTGGGACTTTGCTGGAAATTTTTAAAGGTAATGTGGACAAGTCATTTTCATCTCATAGGTGGATTTAGTCATTCAGTGCCATTCCGCAGTACCAACTATCAAAAATTCAATCATTTTCTGATGGTGAAGTTTAATATTTGTTACCCTTTCTTACTAAAAAAAAAAAAAAAAATGGAATTTTAGAATTGTCAGGGACCTTTAAAATAATTTTGTGCTGTCATTTCATTTTTCAGGAGAATCTGAGGTCAATCATTGTCTAGGGAGTTTACCCAAACCCATGCATCTGATTAGTGGCAGAATGGAGATTGACTTTCACTTACAATTCTTAAAACTGAAAAGTTTTCTAATTCTGACACCTAAAACTAAGGAGCCAAATTGAGATTTTCATGAAGGGGATAGTAAAAGACTAGAGCCACATTGTAATAACCAGTTAGTATGGGTAAAATATCACCAAGTAGCCCTGCCCAAACTATGTTCCGTAAAAGGTACTAAGCATTGAGTTAACCAAGGGTTCTCTGAGGGAACACACTGCAGAAACGGTGTGTACAATAGCTCCCTCTTAGAGTGTCACAGTGCACATTACCATAAAGGGATTGGGGAAGTCTCATAGGAAAGAAAACCTTGTTTTCAACATGCTCCCTTAGAGAAAGTGTTTGTGGAACACAATTTTGGTCAAATCTGGTATAACAAGCAGTTTACCTAAATTTTTTGTAAGCACAAACTGGAAACATCTACTGTGTTCCTAAGCGTTAAGCTACAGATATATTCCTTTACAGACCATAAATTTGCACTTTAGTTGTAATCTTCATTTATTTACTAGTGAACAAAAGCCTTATGCATCCTGAGGACTGCTTGGATAGGGCGCGTTATATCAAGAAGCACTGGCTGTGGACCTGAGAATGCTCCATTTGTAAAATGTACACAGCTAGGTGAGTGATAACTTTTTCTTCGAGAATTGTTGGTTTTCAATGGTTAAGCAGTTTTGATATTTCAGTTTTCCTTTTTTGCTCTAAGTACTTTTGTACTTGGACCTCTAAATAATATGAAGGTTTTTATCAAGTAGAGAAGGGCCACAAGATCAGTTTTAATATGTTAAAACTAGCATTTTTAAGCAGTAAGGCGTGTATTATGATATATACAGGTAAGTCAAGGGGAATGTTGCACTTCAGGGCTGATGCAATGTTCAGGGAGCCATGTTCTTTCTTGTCTGTAGTTTACCAAATCAACTTCATTCCACAGCTCTCAATGAAAATATGTCATAGCACATCACATTCAAGGTCAAAATAAAGTTGTATAAAATTTTTGCATCATGTGATTCTGCACATTTATATTATAAAGTGTTTCTTACTGTGGGTCAGAGTCAAAAAAGTTGGGAAACCACTCAGAGGAAGGGGAAGAATTTAGTACAGGTTGAACATCCCGAATCTGAAAATGAGAAATCTAAAACCTAAAACTTTTTGAGCCCCAGCATGATGCTCAAAGAAAATGTTAATTGGAGCATTTTGGATTTCAGGTGTTCAATGCTCAGTTGATAGGTATATACATAACACAGATATTCCAAAATCTGATATTTAAAACTCTTCTGGTCCCAAGCATTTCAGATAAGGCCTTTAATTCCAGATAAGAGATATTCAGGCCGGGCGTGGTGGCTCACACCTATAATCCTAGCCCTCTGGGAGGCCGAAGTGGGCGGATCACTCAAGGTCAGGAGTTCAAAACCAGCCTGAGCAAGAGCGAGACCCCGTCTCTACCGAAAATAGAAAGAAATTAAAGGGCCAACCAAAAATATATAGAAAAAAAATTAGCCGGGCATGGTGGCACATGCCTGTAGTCCCAGCTACTTGGGGCTTGAGCCCAGGAGTTTGAAGTTGCTGTGAGCTAGGCTGACGCCATGGCACTCTAGCCCAGGCAACAGAGTGAGACTGTCTCAGGGAAAAAAAAAAAAAAAAGAAAAGAGATATTCAACCTGTATCTTCAGTTTTCTTTGGCTTCCCCACCACAATATACTTTTCTAACGGATCAATAAGAAAACATGGTAAATCAGAGTTATCAGATCAAAATGAAAATGAGGGAATGTTAAAAGTACGCAGTCCATGAGATGCACAGTTCAAATACACTGGAAAATAGCATTTTCATCTTAGTGTGCCCAGTAACATCTCAGACCAAAAACAATCTCAGTTGAATAATGTTGCCCATATTCCCACTTGTATACACTCTGTATATTATAATATTTTATCCTGAATTCTAGGTAATAAAACAGTTGGAGTTCTCAAATTAACCAAAACTCATTTACCAAGTTAAAAAGATAAATTAAGCAAAAGTGTATCAGACCTGTAGCATCTAATTATATTATATTATGGTTTTTCAAGATGGTCTGTTAGAAGAAAATGACTGTGTTTATGTATAAGTTACCTGGAAGATAGATACGTCATGGCAAATGTATGATGCTTTCAAGTACAGATTTATGTTCTTCTCTATTCACCGTTAAGGGGAAGCCTTACAGAGAAACAGCATTCGGAACGTTTCTTAGTGTTAGTTGCCTTTTTGCCTTTTAGAGTATTGGTAGCGATTTGTCTGTATCTTCATATATACAAAATTATATAAAGGCTTATGTTTTAAAATTGTAGACTGACAAGACATTACTGGGAATGTTATGTTTACATATTACTACATACAAGTTGTAACTTAGAGCATGAAAGCATGAAAAATTTAATGATGTACATCTTTTTTAAAAACTACAGATGGACGACCAACAATGACAGTTTTGTACCAGGGGACCCGTGTTTCTTTTGTGATGTTTGCTTCTGAATGCTCCATGATGATTCAGAAGGCAAGAAACTAGGGGAATTCTTTGTTTGTCTTTATGTTGATCCTGGAACCTTTAAGAATAGCCACACACACACACACATACACACACACACACATAGAAAAGTGCAGCCTTCTGAAATAACTATTCTCTTGGATGGTTACTTTATTTCTAAGAAATGCTACTGCCACCGTGATCTACTTGGAACAATTAGCTAAAGCTACCAAAAAGAAAGTCCAAATCAGAGATTTTCCTAGAAAGTAACTTGATTATATTTGTTTGGAAATATATTTAATTTAGTACGTACTCCAAAGGATATTTTTCATTTAGTGCTTTTTACCCATTGTAAGTTGTTTATCTTACTGAGTTACAGAAGTGCTAAATACAAATCCTTTGTCAGATACACATATTCTGATTCTTTCTCCTAATCCATGCCTTGCCTGTTCATTCTCTGTCCAGAGTGTGTTTTACTAATGATAGAATTCAATAAATAATACATCAAGTCGTGGAAGTGTTTTGAAAATTCTTTGAAGAATGTGAGAACTACACCATCTACCATGAGGCTTCCAAGGTAAAAAGATCCTTCAAATATCTATCATGAAAATTAGGGAGAAAAATAAGAGTGAATTATTTAATAAATAACACAACATTAAGAAAAGCTATTGTGTAATTTAGTTTTGTAGTGGGCTCTTTTGTAACATAATGTTAGATTAAGTTTTGTTAGGAACTAGACACATAAGACGTTTTAGTGAGACTACATGAATAATGAAAGTAAAAAGATCTTGAGCATATATTCATACCTTCGCAGAAGTAACATTGAAATTGAAGCTTCAATTCTTGACAGAAACTTTCTATGAATCCTAAGTGCTGTGAGTTTAAAATGTGTCAGTTTAGTATTAAGATTTAAAAAATAGGTTTTATATGACCGTGGAGAGATGGAACAATCAAGATCCTACTGACTGCTAGCTCTGGCTCACTATGTCCTAGCTAATACTATGGAATATTCTATAAGCAAAAAGAAAACAAGTAAACACAGGAGTTTTCCTGGCCCAGCTCTTTTATTCCTCTGGTCCTCTAACTATAATAATCCTAGTTAACGCTTTTCTCTCATTCTGAGCCAAAGGGAAAAGGAAGCTTTCTCATAAATTCCCAGGTCCAGATCATCAGAGAAAATTGTAGCTATCTATATTGAAATATGTTCTGGAAACCTTTTTGGGTGGAAAAGGTAATGCCATTTAAGACTTTGAAGAGTGCTATAAAATAGATTTTAAATGCATCATAAATATTTAAGTTTTACTTTCTCTTTCCTAGGTTATATTTAAATTCATCTAAGTTCCACATCTGGATGGCTAAGAACAGACATTTACCATATAAATAAACAACAATGAATCCTGTAGGACTATGTGTTTAAAAAATTGACAGTGCAGTTATGTTTTATGGACTTGAAATGCTACATGTCAGTTTAGTCGATTGGTTTGGAGATGACAAGCAGCCGTTCCTGGTATGTCTAGCATGGTTCTCATTCAGTTAGTACACAGAGGATCACTATAGGGAATTAAGAGACTACTCCATGGCTGGCTTATAACGTTTGTATGTTTTTACTTTCCTGTATCGAAGAGTGCTAAAATTGAGCAGATTGAAAATTCTGCTGGAAAACCATAGATTTAAGATAAGTAAGTGATATATCCAGTTTCTAAAATTCCACACTAAAATGTATTTTTGATTCCTTTTTCTTTTTTTCCCAGAGATGGGGTCTTGCTATGTTGTCCAGGCTGGCCTTGAACTCGTGGCCTCAAGCAGTCTTCCCATCTCGGCTTCCCAAAAGTGCTAGATTACAGGCGTGAGCCACTGCCCCTGGCCCAATGCTTTTATTATTAATACTGCATTCCTTTTAGGTCATGCATGAATGTGCAAGGGTCTGTTTACTTTTATCATATTCAATTCATACTCTCAAAACAGCAAATCTAGTAGAAAGTTAATTATTGTTATAATGCATTATTCCATGTGTGCTGCCAATGCATTCATTTTAGTGGACAGAGAAGAAAAATATCAGTTAGTTTTTAAGGTTAACATTGTCACCAAAGACTCAGATACTGGTATGGTTCCTGGTGAAACTGAGAAGAGAGACTAACCAGGGTCCTGCCACAATTTATCAGTGTGTTGTGTGTCAGTCACACAGCTGCTCCCACCAAGTTCCAGTCAAGAGAAATTCTTTTTTTTTTTTTTATGTGAAAAACCAAACGCTTTAATGAGGCTATCAAGAACAAACAGTTCTATTATTCCATTGGATACATTAATATTGATCCATAATATACAGTGCTATGGACCACACAGAAATTATTGCTGCATCCATAGCAGGAGACTATTATTAACATTACAGTACCAAGTGTCCACAAGAGACAGTCATTTGTCATTTTTATCAAGAAATAGGGTTTATTATACTGTTATCAACATCAACTTTTTCCCAGTGCATTTTTAAAAAATATTAATAAGTGCATTCCTTTGTGCTTTATTTTATATCTTTTAACTTCCTATGTACTTTATTTGTTCTTATTGCTTTATTGTTTAAAAACAACCAGAAAGAACTTTGTCATCCTATGTATGACCAGGTTGGTTGTACGTTTTTTTGGCAAAGTCAGAAGGTTTGTTATTTCCATTGCCCCATCCAGAGGCAGGTGGACAATTCTGGTGTTTTGGTCACCCCAGACGGAGGCTCAACCCCAGGTCACAGTTCTGCACCCAGGGATGGGGGGAGTGGTGTGGATCATTCTCTTGTTACAAATGACAAGCCCAAACCACTGGCTCTTGGCTTAACTAGTCCCTAAAATGATTCCACACTCTATTTGGCAACAAAGAAATAAATAAAACCACCCCCAAGGTTGCAGCATTCTCCTGGGCTTGCTTACCTGCCACTCTCAGAAATTGTCTCTTAAGAAGAAGGGGACGGGGAAGCAGGCATTGGCAAAGCCAGGAGGTGCAACAGTCAGGGCAGCAGAACAAGATGCCATTCTTTCTCTCAGCAAAGCTTTCCGTGAGGTTGCTTAACGGTGGCCATATTCCCTTGGCCGTGGGTCAGTCAACCTTGCTTTATTATTGAAAAACCCTCAAAATCAGCTAAGGAAAACTAGCATCATGGTATCATGATCTCTGACGTTTGTAACCAGCCCCCCCACCCCCGCATAAATAGGAAGAGAAAAATAGACAATGCTACGATTGTATCGACGAACACTATGGTACAGTTGGCTGTTCCTGCAGATTTGCATCACTGTTCTAGGAAAAGAGCTATACAATTAAGGGGGTTGAAAGAATGGGAACTAATTTTCCCTACCCCCTTAAGTAATAAAGCTATAAAACTGATAGCATCATCAGTGTTTTGAAGGATTCTCATTGCCCACTGTGCATGGGAACTATGCAGTTG
>CAUYRT010077248.1:0-42657 GCA_963574885.1 Lepilemur ruficaudatus
CTACTTTGACAGAGTAGATTTTTGAATGTAACAAGATAGGTCAACTTGAGTGGTAATATATTTTGGGAGATCAGCTCACTATAAATTGTGACTGTAAACATTATACTGTAAATGCTTTGTAGTTTTCCCCCAATAAAAAAAACAAAAAAACAAAAAAAACACACCTTTCTGCATGTAGTATCCCGCAATGAAAAGTTAAAAATAAACAGACACATACCCTGGGAGGTCTCCATCTTCTCCACGGAGAAATTAAAACAAAGATGAAGTTAAAGCCCTATCAGTATGGACGGAACTGAGACCAGAAACGGGAGGCAGCCTACCACCCCCGGTCCTTTGAGCTTAATGTATGCGAGGCCAATTTCCAACACTAATTATATATATACATTAAATTTCTTGAGGACAGTTTTTTTAATTTGCTTTTGCCGTACAGTCACATTTCTATTCCAAGTGAAAGGTGCCTTGTGTCCTTCAGACACACCTGTGAAAACAGAACTGATACTGTCATATATCCCTGTCTGCTTCACTTTCTTTCTGACACAGTGAGAAACATGCCACGATAATAAACCCCTTTTCCGTCCCGACCAGCTGGAAAATTACGTTATGATTGGAATGACATCATTCAGCTACGACACTGAGCCAGCAGCTGCTCTGAGAAATCTGGGTGAGACAGTGACAGCATGGATGTGAATGCCACTCAGCAATGAATTCCACCCTTTTTATTAGCAAATGGCTTTTTTATTGCCATGACATTTTGAAAATGAAACTGTGACACTACATTGTCTGTGGCCATTGATCACCCAACATCCTTTATCTATGAAATGAACCACACTGGCCAGGGGTGTCCTGTTTCAAACCGGGAAGACAAGAAAGGGGCTGGAGGAGAGCTCATTTTAAATAACCACTTCCAAAGGCAGAAGACCAGAGGTGAGGGCCAAGGCAGTGGTGGCCCCCAGGGGATGATTTAGTGTTCCCTCTCTCTCTCAATTGTTTCTAAAGTGATCTCAAGTAGTAGTGATAATACCGTAAGTATTACATAATAGCATCTACAATAATACTCTGTTCTGTAGACTTTTGATGTTGTATCACATAATACTCCAGGCAAAACCCCAGCATGCTTATTAGGCAGACATAATATCATGATGAGGCCCTGATCCTCCACCTTTTCAACTTTCAGGTTGAAGCATATGAAATCGCTGATTATGTGACCGTTTTCAATCTCCCCAAATGGGCAATTTCATATGGCTCATCCTAATAGACTGCCTGCTCCCCAGTGACCCTTCTCTGCAGAAATGTTGGGAGTTTGTCGTAAGATGCAGGGAAATTCCCAAGCTGCTCAAGCAACAGAGAATTAGAAATGCTGCTGCCCCATGCTGTATAAAAGTGCAGACGACACGTCCAGGGCAAATGACTGTCCTCAGAAAGAGCAGCACCTTAGACCAGTGCCCCCTCTGTCCTTTGCCTGCTCAATGTGAAGCCAGGTGTCTTAGGTTAAAAGCACATCCTCAAGTCAACAGCAAAAGCAGGAGGAGTGGCCGGAGCAGGGAGGCTGGAACACAGCTGGCCCTGACCTTTGAGGGAGGCTGAGAGGACCGGCAGGAGATGTGCTGCATGTCGAAAGGCCGCACCTACTAGCCAGGGCCAGGGGGCTGGGACATCACCGCCAAGAAGCTGGGATCCCAACTGGGCAGTATCATCTCGGCTGACCAGTCTGTCACAGTGCCTGACTCTTGCGCAGTGGAGCGAAGGGCCTGGGTAAGAGAAAGCACACCGTTTCGGAGCCACTCACCCCACGGGGAAGACGCAGGCCATACTCAGCTGGCTGCCAAGGGGGGCTCTGGGAGAGAGCACAGGCTGGTCCGACGGAGGACTAGAGGTGAGGGGAAAGGTGAGAGTGCACAGAGGACTGTCGAGAAGATAACTAGTCCAGGGGAAGAGGAGTGAATGAGGCAGTGACCGCGATTCACAGGCCTGCCCAAAGCTGGCTGGCAGCAGTCCTGCTGCAGCCGAAACAGGTGGGAGATGGACCGGGCCGGAGAGACGAGCTGGCGCTGAAGCTGGAGAAGGTGTGGGACTGGTTCTGGAACTCCTGGCCCCGTGATCCAGAAGGGCTCTTAGAGGGCCTACCCCTTCCCATTCTCACGTGAGAAAACAAGACCCAGAGCGCCAGAGTCCTTTGCAGCACAGGTGGGAGCGGCCTGTGTGCCGCAGCTGACTGAGTCCGGCCTAGGTCTGCAGGCATCGCACCCGCAACTGCTCGGAGGGCCCAGTCGCGTCAGAACCGCCGGAGACCCCTTGCCTGAAACTGGCGACTCACCCCAAGCTAGAAGCTTGGGGTGACTTAGGGCAGAAATCAGCCTCTGCAGCCACCTTCACAAATGCTTCTGAGATGGATGCCACACCCTGTCACGGCAGCTGACTACTAAAGATGTTCGCTCTGGGAAGACGACTGAGTCTTTTCTTCAGCTGACACAGGGCTACCCTTAAGGAAAGTTTCAGTTTTTTATTTTTTATTTTGGTTGTTGTTGTTCACCAGTTTCATGTGGGAGGAAAATAACAACACACAAGAAAAAGAAAAAATTTCACATTATTTTCTAAGTATAAAAGGTCGGTATTTTTCACAGTTTTGTGACTATAATGATTTACCTAATTGTTTTCAAATTTTCTCTTGTTTTTTTTTTTTTTTTTTTTTTTGAGACAGAGTCCCACTCTGTTGCCCTGGCTAGAGTACCATGGTGTCAGCCTAGCTCACAGCAACCTCAAACTCCTGGGCTCAAGCAATCCTCCTGCCTCAGCCTCCCGAGTAGCTGGGACTACAGGCATGCACCACCATGCCCGGCTAATTTTTTCTGTATATTTTTAGTTGGCCAATTAATTTGTTCCTATTTTTAGTAGAGATGGGGTCTCGCTCTTGCTCAGGCTGGTCTAGAACTTCTGACCTTGAGTGATCCACCCGCCTCGACCTCCCAGAGTGCTAGGATTACAGGCGTGAGCCACGCGCCTGGCCTTCTGTTGTTGTTTCATTCTTTTTTTTTTAAGGCTCCAAAATTTCACCTTTGGGTGGAACACATCTAGGGGAAAACGGCCTGGCATGAGGAAAAACTGGGTTATGCTGGAGATCACGGTGTGCCACCTTAACTACAGCATGTTTGCTTTTGCAAACACCGCAGCGTATGAAATAAAATATTAATAGCCATTACCTCAGTTCTTCTGAGTCACGTTCCTGTGCAGCATGGTTTCCACACAGGCCCCCGCCGCGCATGCAGCTCACATTAGGAGGCGATGGAGGCCTCAAAGCTGGCAAGACCAAACCGAGTATGCGTTTTTACTCCGTAGTGCCATGGGAACATTGCTTATTTTGGAGACTAAGTTCACTTCTCCTGATTTTACCACCTATTACACATTTTAAGACTGATCACCTAAAAATGCGCTAGGAGAGATGGCAAAATTATTTTTAACCTAGAAAGGAAAATACCGGAATAAGATTAACGTCTGTGTGATTTATCAGCGACTAGATTTGCAACCACTCAGTTGAACTCTCTGACACTCGAAAGCACAGAAATACTTGTGTTAGCAAATATATTTCCAATGCCTCATATTTGTGCATGGCAAATAGACATAATTAGACTTTAAGACCTTTGCGTGGATGGTGCTAACTAGGCCAAAGACATTCAGTTTCCTGGGGGCTGCCGGTAGATCTGGTTTCCCCGACTTGCCCTCAGTGTGGCCACTGTCTTCTTGATAAGCTTTAGGCTCTCAGTGGCCTAAAAACCAGCTGTTTGACAGTTTTGTGTGTGATGATGACACAGTGGAGTTAAATGAAAGAATGAAAGTCAAGCGGTCAGCCCAGCAGCTGGCACACAGCAAACAAACCACAAAGGTGAGCTCCCTTTCTTCTGCCCCGCATCTCTCTCCCAGATTGGTAAGTGCTTTCAAGTCAGCGTTTAGAACTGATTCTTCAAATGCCCCATGAGACGGTGTAAAGTGAACATTCTGCTTTTACTGGCGAGGGGCTGAGGAGGGGAGGATGCAGAATTGTCTCTGTGGGATGGGATCCTGGCACAGTCAGAGCCAGGACGAAAGCTCTCTCCGCCACAGCTTAGCAGCGGGGCTCCTGGGCTAAGCTGCTTCTTTAGGTGGCCTGCCACACCAAGGTGTGTTTTTTAAATCTGTGCAATAAAATTTAGTGTGGTTGGTGAGGTGGCAGTGGACGGGAACCCACCCACAGGCAAATGACGTCAAAAAGCTAGAGGGAAACACTGGGCTTCTCTGTTCTCGAGAAGCTTCTGCTATGTTAAGCAACCTGAGAAGGAAGCTGACTTTCCATGAAAAAACAGCCACTTTGGCAGTTGTCAGAGACAGCCTGGTGTCTCATACTTCCCCTCTCAGGAAAAGTGGGGAAAATAATTTCCATAAGTTGGAAAGGAAGAAACTAGGAGTTCAAAGAATCTTTGAGCTGGAAGGGAACTTGAAGGGCATTTAGTATAACCTCAACTTCAAGAGCAAATAAGGAAACTGAAACTCAGAGCAAACTGGGGACTAATCCTCACCCCTGGATTTCCAAGGCAGCCCACCCTCTCTGCCATGCTGCTTTCACAAAGCCAGCTGCCCGGCCACAAAACCAGACAGGCCCTTCTCTCTTAAACCTTTTCTTACTGATATGTGCACTCTGTAAACTGGAACAGCTCTTCCTTACTGGTCTCTGAGGCCCGACCAGCACTGCCTGCATATAGAGAGAGGGCCTCGCCTGTCAACACAGTAGCCGCACTTGAGTTGGGGACCAACCACTGGGTCTCTCAGGTCTTCAGTTTTCTCCACTGCAGAAAGGGCTCAGAGGCACTAGCTAGGCCATGTCTGGGAAGCAGCGTGCAGAAACCGCAGAGCAGGGCTGTCCACACGTTCCACACCTGTGTCTGCAGGAAACCAATGGTGTCTAATTAAAACATTCTGTGATGTCACTCACAAAACTGTATTGTCCTCAGGACATCAACTCTCCCACCTGTGACCTTCCAAAAGGGAAACCCTTCAATGACTACAGTGAATAGTAACACCCTTGTAATTTCTAAAAGGCCAGTTACGTCTATCTTTTCTCTCCCTTTTTAATTGAACCTCAACAGGTTTGTGAGGGTTCCCTTTTTTTCCCTTCAGCTGAAGAAATGGAGGCGCAGAAGAGGAAAAGACAGACCCAGAACCACAAGCTGGTGTGCAGCAGGGCCGGAGCACGGGCCCAGCTCTCCTTTCTCATGCCACTCAGGTGTGCGCACGCTGGGACCAGCCCATGGCCATGGTTCACCAAGTGACTTCGTTCAGGGAACACACACTCTGAGTCCAAGATTGGGCTGGACAAACAGAACACAGAAGGTGCATAACGACTGAGCAAGTATTTGCTGAGATCCTACTAAGTGCCAGGCCCTGTGCTAGGGCTTTGAGACACACAAATAAACAAAAGGGCCATGGACTGGGGTCCTCATGGAACTCACAGTCTAGCAAGGTGAGACATTCAATAGACAGAATTCTCTACTTCTTTACTCTTTATTAAGCCATGCACCTCTTTCCCTACCTCAGTTCCTGCTTCTCCACGGTAGAAACTTGGGGTCATGTTTGGATCTGTATCCCGCCGGACTATCGGACCACCCCGCTGCTCACTCCTGCCTCTGCAGCACCCCAAACCCCTCCCCCAGCCCCCACTCTCCACTCCCTGCAGAAATGACAGGGATGATGGATGGTCCCTCACAGTGTCTGACTGCTTTAGTCTGAGTGTTGGCAGTTGTTAGTGTTGGGTGTTATTATCTGACCACTGATAAATTTCATTATTTGTAGCTTTCTAGCATGGCTTTTACTGGAAGTCCTGTGTGAGTGTGTGCGTATATGTGTTTCCCAGAGTATATTTTATGATAGGTTTTAACAGGGTTGGGGCAAAAGTGTGAGGTAAGCAGCTTTCCAATAAGATCTCAATGACACGCACAGGGAAGGTGCATTTGAATGACAAGGCTGTCTATCTAAATATAACCACAGAAGTAAAATGACAGAGAACATGTATTTCTCCTGTTTCCATTAAACTAGGATTTTAAATCAAAAATTTTATTTGTTTGTTTTTTCTCTTTTATATGCTACTCTTATTTTCTTGACCCACAGGCTGGCTCCCCCATCTCTCCTCTCTGTTATCTGAGGATTTGGGACAGTTATTTAATACAATCCTGACCATAATTGTGTTTATAATATTTTAAAATTACCTGTCTTAAACAATATGTAAGTAGAATACAAGGAAACAATATTTTAAATTTACTAAAAGATCATCAATTGCTCTTGAGCTTGTTATTGAGACGAACTAAACACATTCTTTTATCAGGAAAAAGAAAGGATGAAAAGAAGAAATCACATAAAAGCCTAAGTAGCAACTCAAAAATTACTTTCTTGGTTTATTTTATGTTGCAGCTACACAAGCCATCCCTCTTTGTGTGCCCATCAATAAGATATCTGTTGTGCTTTTGTACAAAGAACAAAGATGCTTTTATCAATTCTCAAAAGTCTGTAGGACAAACCATTCATGCTGTCAAACCCCCTAAAACCCTTTCAGCAAATAATGAATCCATCAGTGACAAATGTCAACATACTAATTTGTTAAATGCAAAACAAAAGCAACATTCAGACAAGGCGCTTCATTTCATGTTATATCAGCACTCCAATTTGTACCAAGTTTATGGCAACCCACAGATCATGCAATATTAAACAGGACTGTATTATAATGACTAAAACTGGAACAATAAACTGCCCTTAGCTAGAATGCTAATAGTGCAGCTGAAATACATGCTATGATTCTAGCACATTCAACTCCTTCCAAACTACTAGAAATCCTACAAAGACACCTATTGCTAATAAAGAGTTGCTGGCATAACCCAAATATATGATGACTTTCAGATGGATAAGAAAAGAAACTTGAAACACAAAGTTGAAGTCCTAGAGAAAACCTTAGAGCCTACTTAGGGCAACATGACTGATAAGAGCAAAATGAAAGGTGTGAAATGTATAACGATAGGATCTTCAATTGTCATTGTTGATCACGATATCTTTTAACTGAGACTATCATATCTGGCAATTCTGGCAGAATTTTACAAAAAAGCCTGAAAGAAACAAAAGGGTAGGTGACGCTGAGGTGCAGAGGTCTATCTGCAGGGTTAAAGGGAGACCCTCTGAATAACGTTTCCCTCCGATTTTTAAAAAATTGTCAAATAATGCCTAGTGCCCCCGACGACTCAAAGTGTAACTGTCAGAGACCTAGGGGTCTGGCACAGGCTTTGGGGACAAACAAACTTGAGTTCAAATTCTGGCTCAAGTGCATGACAACCGTAACTTCAGGCCAAGTTCTTTACCTCTCTAGGCCTCAGTTTCCTACCACTGAAATGAAAACCACAACTACCTTGCAGGGAAGCTGTAAGAATTTCCAGTGCCATGCATGCCATGGGTATTCCATGCACTTCTGATACGTGAATGCCTTGGTCAGACTTCCCTCAGGTCATCTGTTACACCTTCTTTACTTTTGGAGAGATTAATTGGGCTTGCAGGCCGCTCAACTGAAGATGTAGGGAAGTGCACCATTTTGGACAAAAGGAAGACTAAATCGAGTAGCTGCAGTGTGCAGTCATCAAATGACAAGTGCTTTGGTGACATTTTAAAAAGTGTATCTAGTTGGATTTCCACGTATCTTCAACCAATTCAATTACCATAAAGAGACGATGGGGATGACACCTGCTGTGTAGGACAGACCCCTCTGCTACCGTTTTCCCTATAACGGGACCTGCTGCCCTGTTACAATCCTTAAAACAGACGCAAACAAGCAGAGCTACTTTGAGCAACCCGAAACGCAAACAGCTACCAAGAAAAGTTAAAAACGAGCCTTAAATTTTCTTCTTTCAAATCACACACACACAGAGAGCATATTCCTATCTAAGAAAATTCTAGGAAACTGAGGATCAGAAAATGTATGGACCTAAATTGCGGCAAAAGAGATAGATGATCACATCTTTGTAGAAGTCACACAAGTCACTGCTGCTGATGTCTTGGGTAAATTCCCAATTGGGCAATTGCCACCTGCCTGTCTAAAATATCATTCCTTGCCATTTCTTCTGGATACAAAACATTCCTGTGTTTCTAGTCCTTAGTGGGTGTGGTGTTCAGGGAGACATTAGACAGCTGCCATTTCACCCGCACCGTAACCTGTGTGCTAGCAGTTGGCCCTGCGACCCTGCTCCCACGCCGGATCCCCTTGCTGAGCTGGGGCGTTTCCTTTCTCCCCTGCTGAACATCATTCTCACTGGCCCCTATTAACCCTTCCTCACCCCTTTCTATATATACGTGCATGTGTGTCTGTCTGTAAGAAATATTAAACCACGTATTCACTGGGAAAGGAAAACAGGTCTCTCTTCCCTGCTTAAACACTCAGTCCATTAGCAGACCCAAGTCAACTCAAAGTGCTTGATACCCAAAGTGTAGTCCTGGACAGGACTGTCGGCATCTTCTGGGCTCTTACTACAGATAGAGACTCTCGGCCCCAGCTCAGAACTGCTGAATCAGAATCTGCATTTTAGCAGGATCCCCAGTTCTTTCATATACACGTTAAAGTATCCTTTTAGCATTTTTCTAAATGAAAAGTATATGCATTTTAAGAGATAGTGATTGAAGCAGCTCATTTGTTTCCTTTTTTCTCATGGATAGCAAAAGGTGTGTGAGACCTTGCTGAGAAGCAAGGGGGAGTCCTAAAGACTCAAGGGTTAATCCCCGATTCAGGAGATAAATCCCACATTTAACAAAGATCAGATGAACACTGACAACGTGTGGAACCTTGGGCCAGGTGTAAGGGATTTAAAGAAGAACAGTGCCTGTCCCCCCACTTAAAACATTCACTATACTATACTATACTGTACTAGCTCAGGTTACGAAAATTGCTACAGTGAAAACGTGTATTGTGGAGTAAGGGGGCACAGAGGAAGAAGAAAGCAACTCTTGTTTAATTTCAGCAAACTTGAATATTCTACTTCTTTGTCATTCCCCACTAAAAGCTGGAGGATGCCAATAAACATAAGTCAACTCCACATGAGTCAGAGATTATTATGAAATTTTGATTTCAAGCTTATTGACAGTGCGTAACACATTCTACTTAATTGTTTTGATAATGTCTCCCATCTAACCACTTACTGAAGTGATGTTTCGTACTATTTACTCAACTTTGCATGAGTTAGAAATAGAAATTCAAACGGCAACCACCTCTTGACGCGAGGGAATACTGGAATGGTCAGTTTCACCAGGGCCTGAGAGAAGTGGGCTGCTCCCGGCGCGGCCGCCTTGTAGGAAAGGGTTGAGCAAGCTCTGAAAAACGGGCACTTGGAAAGCGTTCTACATACTTGTGAGTCAGATGTGTCTTCACTGCAAAGCTTCGTGATTTTGTTTAAAGTCAGTTCCCGGAATTGCAGATACATCCAGAACTCAAAGCTAAGTAGAAAACACACTCTACAGCCAAATATAGCTGACATTTGGATTATCTACCTGCCCCCACTCTCCTCACGTGGGGGAAAACTGAGAGTTGACTAAGACACAGATATGCAGAGAAAAATGTTTCAAAGAATTGTTAGTATTGGATACTCTTCCGAAGATGCTGGTTTGTTTTCCAGAAATCTTCTACTGGCGTACCATACACCACGTCCCTAACAAAACATGGGGCAGACGCAGAGACAAAGGGGGACGATGATGATGCAAAAGATCCTCCCGAGAGCTGGGGAAGCACAGGGGATACCTGAAAGGCGACGTGGTGAAAACAAGGCAGCTCTGCACTCACCTCCTTGAGGGCCGAAGAATCACCAGCCCTCAACAGGATATCACCAGGACCTGGGGCTGATACTGTTTTGGTCCTTGAAAGTGCGACTTGAAGAATAATGTTTACATTTGCAGGCTACTGCGGTCACCACGATCTCTTTGGTGCCGTTAGATTAGAATACTCACAAATCACGGAATCTGGTCACTAGAAGGGTTGTTTACCACCTCCTTTTACCCTGCAGTCTCCTCTGACAGAGAAGACTGGGGCTCAGAGAGGGAAGTCACACAGCTAGTTAGTTGGTGGCAGTCAGCAGTCAGCAGCGGCATTCACGCCCTGACTTCCAGTCACAGAGCTCTGCACATTACAACAGTGGTTCCCAGCCTGGGTTCCCCGGACCCCTTCAAGTCCTCCAAGGCCATGAGCATCCATGGACTATGGTCTGTATTTCAAAAAGTTCAACTGAATCTATATATTTGCTGAGAAAAAAGGCAACACATTGACCAAAGCACCAAGTCTCTGCTTTGGA
The DNA here is from genome assembly GCA_963574885.1 of Lepilemur ruficaudatus. NCBI lineage: Eukaryota > Metazoa > Chordata > Mammalia > Primates > Lepilemuridae > Lepilemur > Lepilemur ruficaudatus. Next base: position 10,332 of record CAUYRT010077248.1, read on the forward strand.
CTAAATTTAACTCAGTGTGTTAATTCTAGATACAAAGAACGTAAATTGGGACTCAGGAAATGTAAGTTTAAAATTTTTGTAATGCTACGTCAGGCATGGTGGCTCACGCCTGCAATCCTAGCACTCTGGGAGGCCGAGGTGGGAGGGTCGCTTGAGCAGGCTTTGAGGGGTTTGAGGTTACAATGAGCTAGGATGATGCCACTGCACTCTAGCCAGGGTGACAGAGTGAGACTTTCCCAGAAAAAAAAATTGTAATGCTTATTGAGAAGAGAAAGGGTTGTCAGTACTTTGTTCCTATTTCTTGTTTTCATAACTTTAATGATAGGGTAATATGTACACAGGAAAAAAGTTTCAGGGTACAAAATTAGCAAATGAAGAGGAAAATTCTCTTCCCATCAGTCCTCCACTTGGAGTCCTTCTTCTCCAAGGTAATTAGTATTATAAGCTTACTATGAAGCTTTCTAGAAAATATTTTTAAGTATTAAGGACAAATGCATGATGGAAATTTCACCTTGCTTTCCAGTTGATACTGTATATAGGAGCTTGGCCCACTCTGCCTCACTCTTTTTAAAGGCTGCATGGAATTCCAGCGAAAGGTGCAGCAGAATCTTTCATCCTGGCCCTAGTGATGGACACTTACGTGGTCTCTACAGCTTTGCTTGTACCAACAGTGCTGAAGTAAACATTCTTGCCCATTTACTCACCTATACTTTGGTGAAATTCCTAGCGGTGGAAGTGCTGAGTCAAAGAGAACATGCTTTTAAAATTTTAGTAAATATTGCCAACTTGCCCTCAAAAAAGTGACAATTTCTATCCCCATAAAAAAATAAGTGAGAATGCCAGTTTCATTTGCCCACTTTTCTTTTTTTTTTTTTTTTCTCACTCCCAGCCCCCTCATCTGCCCACTTTTCTTATGGGTTATATTATATTTTCATTTGGGGGAGAGAGATTTACTTAAAATTTTATTTGTCAGAATACTTGATAAAATAAGGAACTCAGCCCTTTATTTGTGATGTGTTTCAAAGGAACCCTCCCATCTGCTGTATTTCTTTTTGCATTTCTTTCAATAAAAAAGTTTGAAGTTTTTATGTAAACATGTTTATCACTATTTCTCTTTAGTTTCTGAATTTCATCGTCTGACTGTAAAGTTTCCCATATATCAAGAGTATAAATAAATTTATTCATGTCTGTTTACTACTATGGTTAGCTGCTTGTTTATTTATTTATTTGAGACAGGGTCTTGCTCTGTCACCCAGGCTGGAGTGCAGTGGCTCAATTATAGCCCATTGCAGCCTCAAACTCCTGAGCTTGAACCATCCTCCTGCCTCAGCCTCCCAAGTAGCTGGGACTACGGGCATGCCACCATGCTTGGCCAATTTAAAATTTGTTTTGTAGAGACAGGGTGTCATTACATTGCCCAGGCTTGTCTCAAACTCCTGGCCTTAAGCAATCCTCCTGCCTTGGCCTCCCAAAGACGTGTGCCTGTGCCACCAAGCCTGGCCTGCTGTTTTGTTTTTTGGTGTGTTTGTTTTTTACATTCAATTTTTTTTTTTTTTTTGGAGACAGAGTTTCACTTTGTTACCTTGAGTAGAGGGCTATGGCATCAGCCTAGCTCACAGCATCCTCAAACTCCTGAGCTCAAGTGAACCTGCTGCCTCAGCCTCCCAAGTAGCTGGGATTATAGATGTGCACCACCATGCCTGGCTAATTTTTCTATGTTTAGTAGAGACAGGGTCTCCCTCTTGCTCAGGCTGGTCTCAATTCCTGACCTCAAGCAATCCTCCTGCCTTGGCCTCCCAGAGTGCTAGGCTTACAGGTATGAGCCACCACTCCTGGCCTACATTTAATATTTGATATGGTGTTTATTTTGGTGAAAGAACTATTGTGTGCAGCTAAATTTCCAAGTTACTAATGAGTTGTTTCTATAATATTTATTGATCAATCCATCTTTTTTTGGTACTTTTTAATTTAAATTTTTGGTACTTTTTAATTTAAATATTTTATTTTAGAATAGTTTTAGATACAGAAAACTTGTGAAGCTAGTACAGAGAGTACATTTGTCACAATGTACCACACTAATACAATTAACCAGTATAAAATATCATTATTAAAATCCATAGTTTATTCAAATTCCCTTAGTTTTACTAGGATACCACATTACATTTAACCTCTGTGTTTTCTTAGGCTCCCTGTGGTTGTTCTCGGACATTCCTTGTTTTTGATGACTTTGACATTATGGTCAAGTATTTTATAGATTGTTCTTCATTTGGGTTTATCTGATGTTTTTCTAATAGCTAAAGAGGGGTTATATAGGTTTTTGGAAGGAAGAACAGAGACATAAAGTCCGATTCTCAAATCATATCAAAGGACACACTATCAACATGACTTATCACTGTTGATGTTAATGTGATCACTTGGCTGAAGTGGTAACAGTGTTTGTCAGATTTTTCCATTGTAAAGTTATTCCCCCCCTTCCATGCTATAGACCTTTTGGAAGGAAGTCACTGTGCACAGCCCACACTTACGGGTGGGGCATTATGTCTCATCTCCTTAAAGGGGGAAGGATCTACATATAGTATTTGGAATTCAGTATAGGAGATTCTTCCTTATTTATTAAATACTTTATTCATATCAGTACAGACTCACGTAGGTATTTCTTTTCTGTGTTTTTCTAAATGGGAGCTCTTCTTCCACTATTTATTGTTTGTAAAGCAAAAATTAATGATTTTTAAAAGAAATTTATTTTGTAACTCCCCCCCAGTCTTATTGAGTTGTGTTGTTTCTATTTTCTGCTCAGTTGATTGTATTGGGCTTCCTATGTATTTTCTGCAAATAATGATAATTTTGCTTCCTCCTCGCAATAATTATCTCTCTTATTTCTTTAACTTATCTATTTGTGTTATCTAGAACAGAGATAGGCAAACCTGCTCCATAAAGGGCCAGATAGTAAATATTTTAGGCTTTATTACATACAACCTCTGTCACAACTATTCAATTCTGCAGCTGTAGCATTAAAGAGGCCATGGACGATATATAAATGGTTGGGCGATGTTGTGTTCCAATAAAACCTTATTTACAAAAACAGGCAGTTATTTATAGGTGGTAGCTGTGGTAGTTTACTGACCACTGGTCTAGAATCTAAATAATATTACATAGTGATGATGATGGTGGGTGCCTTGTCTTGTTTCAATTTCAACTTAATTACAAATACACACAAACATGTACAGTTTACATAATGTTAAAGAAATATCCACCTTGTCCTATTTTCTCTAAAAGTATTTATTAGGAATACTGTTGAACTTTGTTATCTGCCTTTTTTGGCAATTGCTAAGCTTTGACATCATCGATCTATTTGTAAGTTCTGTTCATGGAACCATCCTAACAATTTTAGAATAAAACCCACCTGTTTTTGGTTGATCATGTTTTTGATGTCATATGTTACTGAATTAATTTTGTTAATTGTCTGTTTATTATTTCTACATTGATATTCATAAATAATAGGAGTTTGTAGTATGTTATTATTCTAACTTGTCATGCCATGGCATTAGTATTTTGCTGGCTTCCTATAAATGTAATTTGAAAGCCTTCTTTTCTATGGAAATATGTTTATGCTTGGAACTTACCTGTTTATAGAAATTTTGAGCAAATTCACTTATGAAACCACTTGGGTCTGGTGTTTTTCCAGAGAAAACTCTTTGCTAACTTTCTTTCTTCCATGTATTGTTTATTTAGGTTGTCTAGTAATAGTTCTTCTGGTATCAATTTTTGGTGATTCATGTGTTCTTAGAACATCATTTATTTCAGTCAGATGGTCAAAATTATTTGCTGAAAAGTTCACGAAGTACTATTTATGATTTTTCAAATTTCCTCTGCATCTGTTGTTGTTTGCCATTTTTCATTTCTAATCTTCTCTATGAGTGAATTTTTCTCTTTCCCCAATTAATAAAGCTAGCCAGGACTAGAATGCCATGGCATCAGCCTAGCTCACAGCAACCTCAAACTCCTGGGTTCAAGCGATCCTTCTGCCTCAGCCTCCCGAGTAGCTGGGACTACAGGCACTCGCCACCAGGCCCGGCTAATTTTTTTTTTTCTATATATATTTAGTTGGCCAATTAATTTCTTTCTATTATTAGTAGAGACAGGGTCTCACTCTTGCTCAGGCTGGTTTCGAACTCCTGACCTTGAGTGATCTGCCCGCCTCGGCCTCCCAGAGTGCTAGGATGTATTTTCTCTTTTATATTGGCTTTTGTAAAAAATCAACTTTTGGATGTATTTATCAATTCTGGTTGGACTTTTTTTCATGATTTCTAATTAACTCAAGCCTGCTTTGATCTTTATTTCTTCTGCATTCTTTAGGTTGACTTTACTGTTGTTTTCTAGCCCCTTGGGAAGTGATGTTGGGCTATGAATCTTTCATCAAGAACAATTTTAGTGGTATCTCATAGATTGAGCTTATGTTGTTTTCATTTATATTTTCTAGATATTCTGCAGTTTGGGTTTAATTTCTTCTTTGACCCAAAAGATCAGAGAGAAGGTTTTTGCGGGGAGAGGAGTAAATTCTTCGTCTTTTATTATTTCCTAATTTTATTATTTTATTGCACTGTGGCCAGACATAGTATTATTTCTATTTTTGAAGAACTGATTGGCATTTTTAGTTAAGTCCTCAGAGATGATTAATTTCTATAAATGTTCCATGAACTATTAGTATTTTAACAAGGCAGACAGTTATACACTTTATGTTTTTCTTTCTAAGAACAGAGTAAAGTTGTATCTGCATTATTGGTTTCTTGGAAGCAGGAGACCTGTCTTGTTCATGTTCTATCTCTAATACCGGTATATAGCTGTTGTTCAGTAAATGGATGCTGAACAAATGAATGAATGAATGCTGCCTGTATTCAATGGTCTATTTTTCTGAGGTTAACTGGCTCTGGACAGTCTCCCCTCATGCCAGCACAAGACTGATGGACTAGGAAGTCACTCATTTCATAGGGCTCCATGGCAAAATGAGCCAATAAGAAAGAAAAGGATTTGATACGTAGGTTGTTAAAAACCTGGTCTATCTTCCTCTTTTTCTCAAATATCTTCTCATCTCCTCATTTTATACTCATCTTTTAAGGCTCAAGTTCTGAGTTATCCATGAAACCAGGCCACCTGAGTTCAATAACTCTCCCCTTTTTCCACTCTCATGACCTTGATCGACTAAACTCATTTGGCAGTCAATCTAAAGGGCCTTACCATTGTGACTCAGATGTTTTATGTATTTGTTGTCTTCCAAGTAAAACTATAAGTAACTTGAGAATCTTATGTTCCTTTCTGTTCTATAACACACGCAGAAGGGTATTCAATAAATGCCTGCTCTATCAACAAGAGGAAAGTTAAGAGAACTTTTCCAACCTGGGGCATGGTTGCCAGTCTACCACCTCACGGTCTCATGACCTTAGCTATATATGGAATTTCACATCTCTGGGCCTCAATTTTCCTCAATAAAGGCACAAAAAAACCCTGTCAAGGCTTAAGAAATGTAATAGTTCTATCATATATTTGATTCTACAAAGGGGACAGAGGCAACCACATTAAAAAAAAACAGCATACGACATTTCCAGTTGGCCAAATGACAACAGCACTATTACTCTACAGTCAGCAACCGCCTTGCTCCGTGGTTTCTTTCTCCTCCACCCTCCAAATGTGGCCATCCTGCAGAAGTTGTCCTCAGCTCCCACTCTTCCTTCCTGCTCCGCTCAGCGAATATCAGTTGTCATTAACATGTCTGTCTCTCAAATCCGCCCCCTTCTGGGCTCGCCTCTTCCAAGCCGCTGTTTGCAGCCAACCATCTGTCAGACATCACACTTGTGGGTGCTGTGCCGGTTCTTCAGGTTCAAGTCACCTAAGCTCATATGTTGACTTCCCTGGCCCCCACCCAGCAACCAACTCTTTTCCTGACATTCCTACTTTTATTAATGGTCCTGCCACTCTCCCCGGAATCATCTTTGGTCCCATTGTCTCCCTTAACTCCCACATTCAATCAGTTGCAAAGTCCTCAAGTACCCGCCTATCCACCATCAGGAGTCCATTCTTTCTTTCCTATTCCCACTGTTACCACCCTACTAGGGCTTGTCTTACCCTTGGTACTACTCTAATTGCTTCATAACTAACCAGTTTCTATTTGATCCAATCTATCCTATACAACACTACCAAATTAATCTTTCTACAATACAGTTTGATACTACAAGATTGATAAACTGCCTACCATGTCTCTGTGTTGGCTCAATTAATCAATCAACTATAACTAACTCATGTCATTTCCAAAACTGTTTGATACAGGTCTTAGACATATTCATTAGTGTCAGCAGCAGAACACCCTGCAGAACTGCTCTGGAGTCAGACTGAATTCATTTTCCATCTGTGTCACATATTACCAGTGTCCTTGAGCAAATTCCCAGTTTCTTCAATTAAAAAAAAAAAGAACAGTAATAATAATTGGCTAACATTTAATGAATAACTTATTACATGCTATGATCTATATATGTTTAATCTTCAACCATTCCTATGGGGTAGGTGTTACTTTGATCCTTATTTTTCAGATGAGGAAACTGAGCTTCAATGAAGTTAATTAAGTACCTTGCTCAAGGTGTCACTGTAGAAAATGGTGGAGGTGAGGCCTAGAACTCAGGTCTCTGTGACACCAGAAATACTTAATTTTTTTAAATTAAATTTTACAAACAACAGGATGAAAAAATCTTCAGGGGACTGTTGCTGGGTCTTGACAATTGAATATACACAAGTAAATACCACCTAAATCTACACATAGAACATTTCCATTACTTGGAAAGTTTCTTCATACCTCATTCCAGTCAATCCTACCTCTACCCCAAAGACAACTATTGTTCTGAGTTCTAGCACAGAGATTGATTTTATCTATTCTTGAATTTTATATAAATGAGATTATATAGTACATACTCTTTTATATCTGGCTTTGTTTGCTCAATGTAATGTCTTGAGATTCATCTATATTGTTGTGTCATTGACTAGTTTATTTCTTTTTATAGTTGAGTAATATTTCATTGTACTAGTACTACAATTTATTCATTCATTTTTCTGTTAGCAGGCATTTGAGTTGCTTCCATTTTTGAACTATTAAGGCTAAGGTGGAGTGCAGTGGTGCACATCTGTGGCCCAAGCTACTCAGGAGGCTAAGACAAGAGGACTGATTGAGCCTAGGAGTTCCAGGCTATAGTACGCTCAGATCATGACTGTGAATAACCACTGCACTCTAGCCTGGGCAATGCAGTGAGTTCCCATCTCTTAAAATAATTTAGGCTGCTATAAATATTTCTGTACAAGTGTTTTTATGAATATATTAAAAATTCTTTTGGATAAATTCTTAGGGGTAAGATTGCCCAGTCATGTGGTAGATAAATGTGGTTTTTTTTAAATTTCAAAATATTAAAGGGGCACAATATTTGGCATTACATGAATCACTTTTGTAAAGCTTCAGTCACAGCTATAAGTGTGCCCATCACCCAGTGTTCATTATACCTGTTAGGTAGGTTTTGAGCATTCCCTTCCTCCTCCTCCCTCCCTGCTTGATTTCCACTGAGCTTTACTTCCCTCTGTGCACATGTGTGCTCACTGCTTAGTTCTAATTTAATAGTGAATACATGTGGTGTTTGTTTTTCCACTCTATAGAAACTTCACTTAGCATAATGGTCTCCAGTTCCATCCATAGTGTTGCAAAAGGCATTAATTCATCATTTTTATGGCTGAGTAGCACTCCATGATATACATGTAACACACTTTGTTAATCCATTCATGAATTGATGGGCACTTGGGTTGATTCCACATTTTTGTAATTGGGAATTGTGCTGCAACAAACATTTGCGTGCAGGTCTCTTTTTGATAAAATAACTTCTTTTCCTTTGGGTAGATATCCGTAGTGGGATTGCTGGATTGAATGGTAGGTCTACTTTTAGTTCTTTGAGTAATCTCCACACTGTTTTCCATAGAGGTTGTACTAATTTGCAGTCCCATCAACGATGTATAAGCATTCCTTTCTCCGTGCATCCACGGCAGCATTTTTTGTTTTTGGATTTTTTAAATACAAAGCCATTCTAACAGGGTAAGATGATATCTCATTGTGGTTTTAATTTGCTTTTCCTTGATTATTAGTATCATTGAGCATTTTTTTCATATGTTCATTGGCCATTTGTCTATTTTTTTTTGAAAAGCTTTTATTCATGTCTTTTGCCCACTTTTTAATGGGGTTGTTTTTTTCTTGGTGATTTGCTTGAGTTACTTGTAGATTCTGGTTACTAGCCCTTTATTGGATGAATACCTTGTGAATATTTTCTCCCATTCTGTAGGCTATTTGCTCTGTTGATTATTTCCTTAGCTGTGCAGAGCTTCTTAATTTATTCAAGTCCCATTTGTTTATTTTTCTTGTTGCACTAATTGCCATTGGGGTCTTAGTCATAAATTCTCTGTCTAGGACAATATCTAGAAGAGGTTTTCCTGCATTTTCTTCTAGAATTCTTACAGCTTCATGCCTTACATTTAAGTCTTTTATCCATCTTGAATTAACTTTTGTGAGTGGTGAGAGATATGGATCCTGTTTCATTTTTTTGCATGTGGCTATCCAATTTTCCCAGCACCATTTATTGAATTGGGCTTCTTTTCCCCAGTGAATATTATTGTCTGCTTTGTCAAAGATCAGTTGGCTGTATGTAGATGGTTTTATATCTGGGTTCTTTGTTCTGTTCCATTGGTCTATGTCTCTACTTTTGTGCCAATATCATGCTGTTTTTGTTACTATAGCCTTGTAGTATAGTTTGAAGTCTGGTAATGTGATGTTTCTAGATTTGTTCTTTTCACTTAAGATTACTTTGACTATTTAAGCTCTTTTTTGGTTCCAAATGAAGCACAGAGTTATTTTTTTAGATCTGTGAAACATGACGTTGGTATTTTGATGGGGATTGCATTGAATCTGCAAATTACTTTGAGTAGTATGAACATTTTAACAATGTTGATTCTACCAATCCATGAGTATGATATGCTTTTCCATTTGTTTGTGTCATCTGTGATATCTTTCCTCAGTGTTTCATAGTTTGCTTTCTAGAGCTCTTTCATCCCCTTCATTAAGTATATTCCTAGGTATTTTATTTCCTTTCTAGCTATTGTGAACAGTACTGAGTCTCTGATTTCACTCTCAGCTTGACTGTTATTGGTATATAGAAATGCTATTGCTTTGTGTATATTGATTTTGTAACCTGAGACTTTGCTGAATTTATTTATCAATTCCAAGAGTCTCTTGGTAGAGTCTTTTGGGGTTTTCTAGATATAAGATCATATTATCAGTGATAAGCAATAGTTGACTTCCTCTTTCCTGATTTGGATACCCTTTATTTCTTTCTCTTGCCTGATTGCTCTGTTTAGGACTTCCAGCACTATGTTAAATAGAAGTGGTGACAATGGCACCCTTGTCTTGTTCCAGATCTTAGGGGGAATGCTTTCAAATTTTCCTCATTCATTTCCTCATTCATTTTCTCATTCCTCAGCTGTGGGTCTGGGTCTGTCATATATGACTTTTATAATTTTGAGATATATCTCATCTATGCCCGGTTTGTTGTGGGTTTTTATTATGAAAAGGTGCTGGATTTTGTCAGATGCATTTTCTCCATCTATTGAGATGATCATATGGTCTTTGTTTTTGCTTCAGTTTATGTGGTGAAGCACATTTATTAATTTACATATGTTGAACTATCCTTGCATCACTGGGTCATGGTGGATTATTATTTTGATGTGCTGCTGAACTTAGCTTGCTAGTATTTTTTTTTTTTTTTTTGAGACAAAGTCTCACTCTGTTGCCCAGGCTAGAGTGAGTGCCGTGGCATCAGCTAGCTCACAGCAACCTCAAACTCCTGGGCTCAAGCGATCCTACTGCCTCAGCCTCCCGAGTAGCTGGGACTATAGGCATGTGCCACCATGCCCGGCTAATTTTTTTTTCTATATATTTTTAGTTGTCCAACTAATTTCTTTCTATTTTAAGTAGAGACAGGGTCTCGCTCTTGCTCAGGCTGGTTTTGAACTCCTGACCTTGAGTGATCCGCCTGCTTCGGCCTCCCAGAGTGCTAGGATTACAGGCGTGAGCCACCGCGCCCGGCCAGTTTGCTAGTATTTTATTGAGGATTTTTATGTCTATATTCATAAGGGATATTGGTCTGTAGTTTTCTTTTTTTGTTGTGTCCTTTTCTGGTTTGGGTATCAAGGTGATACTGGCTTCATAGAATGAGTTGGTGAGGATTCCCTCCTTCTCAATGTTATGAAATAATTTCTGCAGCATGGGTACTAGCTCCTCTTTGTAGGTGAAATTTAGCTGTCAATCCATCTGGTCCAGGCTTTTTGTTGTTGTTGTTGGAAGATTTTTTATCACTGCTTTGAGCTTGCTGCTCATTATTGGTCTGTTCTGGAGTTCTGTTTCTTCCTGACTGAGTTGTGTGTTTCCAGGAATTTGTCCATTTCCTCTATGCTTCCTAGTCTATGTGCGTAGAGATTTTCATAGTATTTACAGAGGATATTTTGTGTTTCTGTGGTAACAGTTGTAATACCTCCTTTTTCATTTCCCATTGAGCTTATTTAGGACCTGTCTCTTCTTGGTTAATCTAACAAGAGGTCTATCAACTTATTTTATCCTTTCGAAGAAACAACTTTTTGTTTTGTTGATCTTTTATATTGTTTTTTCCATTTTCCACTTAGTTTACTTCTGTTTCAACCTTAGTTATTTGTTTTCTTCTGCTGGCTTTGGGTTTGGTTTGCTGTTCCTTTTCTAGTTCCTTGAGATATGTCATTAGATTGTTAATTTGTAGTCTTTCTATCTTTTTGATGTAGGCATATCAGGCTATGAATTTTCCCCTTAGAACTGCTTTTGCTGAATCCCATAGATTTTTGACAGCTTGTGTCCCCTTTGTCATTCAGTTCAAGGACTCTTTTAATTTCATCTTAATTTCATTATTGGCCCAATAATCATTCAGCAGCAGGTTGTTTAATTTGCATGACTTTGTGTAGAATTGAATGTTTCTCTTGGAATTGATTTTTAATTTTATTCCACTGTGGTCTGAGAAGATACATAGTATGATTTATGTTTTTTTGATTTTGTTGATACATGTTTTGTGGCCTAAGATATGCTCAATCTTTGAAAATGTTCCATGTGCTGATGAGAAGAATGTGTACTCAGTAGTTTTGGGATAAAATGTTCTGTAATTGTTGTTAGGCCATTTGTTCTAGAGTCCCATTTAAGTCCAGTGGTTATTTATTTTCCGCTTGAATGATCTGTCCAGCTCTGTCAGTGAGGTGTTGAAGTCCGCAGCACTTATGTTGTTGTCATTATCTCTTTGTTCAGATCTAGTAGAATTTGCTTTATGAACCCAGGTGCTCCTGTGTTGGGTACATAAATATTTAGGATTGTTATGTCTTCTTGTTGAATTGCTCCCTTTACCATTATATAATGACCATCTTTGTCTTTCTTGACCATTTTCAATTTAAAGTCATTTTTATCTGATATGAGAATGGCCACACTTGCTTCCTTTTGGTTTCCATTTGCATGGAGTATTTTTTTCCATTCCTTCGCCTTGAGTCTGTATGAGTCCTTGTGTGTTAGATATGTTTCCTGGACACAGCAGATACTTAAATTGTGATTTTTCATCAATTATATATATGTTTAACTTTGTAAAAAACTGCTAAAAAGTGTTCCAAAGCAGCTATACCATTTTACACTTCCACCAGCAATGGATGACAATTTCAGATGCTCCACATACTGGCTAACATTTGGTAAAATATTAAAAATATTTCATTTTAGCCATTCTTATTCTCCCATCAGCCATTTTTGTGGGTGTATATAGTATGTCAAAGTGGTGTGAATTTGCATTTTCCTGATGAATGATGATTTTGTATAACCTCTCAAACGTATTATTTATAAATATTTTTCTTTCTTTCTTTTTTTGAAGGGACTACTCAATTTTACCATTTTAAAAATTAGGCTATTTGTTTTCTTTATAGATTTTGAATAGAAACCCTTTGTCATTTACATGTAATGTGAATGTTTTGTCTCAATCTATGGCTAGCCTATTCATTTTCAAAAAATCCTAATCAGAACTTTTAACTGTAGCAATTTTATCATTTATGGTTAGTGCTTTTTATGCCTAAAGAAAGCTATATGTACTCCAAAGTCATGAAAATATTTTATATTTTCTTCTAGAAGAGCTGCAGTTTTAGTTTTCACATCTAGACCTACAAACCCATCTCAAATTAATTTTTGTTTAGGGAGTGAGGTAGAGGTCAAGATTCATTTGTTGCCATACGAATATCTAGTTTTTTCAGCCCCATTTTCCTCCATTCAATTCCCTTGGCATTTTTGTGTAAAAACAATTGAGCACATGTGTATGGGTCAATTTCTAGGTTCCGTATTCTGCTCCATTGATCTATTTGTCATCCTATGCCAGTACCACCCTGTGTTTGGTTTCCATTGTTTCTAAGGAGAAGTCCACCATCACTTTTAATGTTCCCCTGAATGTAATCTGTCTTTTTAATCTGGCTGCATTTTAGATTTTCTATCTATCTATGATAAGCAGCATTTTGATGTAACATACTTAAGTATAGTTTTGTTTGTAGTTTATTATCCTGCTTGGGGTTTGCTGAGCATCTTAGGTCTTTGGGTCAATTTCACTGATAAATTTTGTAAAATTCTTGGCCGTTATCTCTTCAAATATTTCGTTCCTGCATTCTCTCTCTCCTTTTTCTCTTTCTGGGTATCCAACTGCATATATGTCAGACAATTCAATAATGTTCTACAGTTCTCAGATACTCTGTTCAGTGTTTTCATTCTTTCTCTTTATACTTTAGTTAATTTCAGATAAGTTCTATTGACTTGTTTTCAATTTCATTGCCACTTTCTTCTGCTGTGTCTAGTTGGTTCTTTATCCTATTATATAGATTTGGTATTTATGACATTTTTCATTTTTGGACTCTCCATCTAATTCTTTCTTATAATTTTCTTTTGCCCCTAATATTCCCCATTTATTCTTGCATGTTGTCTACATTTTATTAGATCCTCTAATAGAGTTATCTCAGTTATTTTAAAGTCCTTGTCTGCTAGATTATCTGTGGTCTATTTCCAGTTACTGATTTTTCTCTTGATTTTACATCATATGTTCCTACTTTTCTTTCTTTCTTTCCTTCTTTCTATTTTATTTATTACAGTATACCCAACTGTATGAATAAAAGTAGAAACTAAGTAGATAATATTTATCCCAGGAAAGGGTGTGCCCCTTCCTTTGTCAGGCTGAGTCAGTATAACCTGTTGTCAAATTGTGGGTTGGTTTTGTTGCAGTTTTAGTTCAATGCAGTTTACCATTGTCCTCAAAAATTTTGAGGTTGGAATTCATTGCAAACAACCAGGACACTGGAAAAGACATTGTCCACTTTCATATCAGTTTATCAGCAATAAGCCTCCTGCTGTTAGGCTAGACGGTTTCACCACTAGAGAAGCCCAAGAGATCTTGCCTTCAGTGGGTCCAATTCCAAGAAGAATAAGATGTTGGAATTACCTTGCAAGGACTTTAAACCAACTGCTATTCTAAAATGCTTCAATAATCAATGATAAATTCTTTTGAAATAATCAAAAAATAGAAAATCTCAGCAAAGAAATAGAAATTGGAAAAAACCTCAAACATATGGAAATTATAGACTGAAAATTCTAAATTTCTCTAACTTAGAAATAAAGCTCATTGCATGGACTTGATAGCACAGTGGAGATAACAGGATACAATCAGTGAACTTGAAGGCAGATCAATAAAATTTACTCAACTTGAATAACAGTGAAAAAATAGACCAGAAAAAATGAACACTGTTTTGGGGCTTTCTAGGAAAATAATGAAAGCTCTAAATTCACATCATGAAAGTATCAAAAAGAGAGGAAGAAGAACATAGGTTTGAAGAAGCGTTCATAGAAACAATGACTAGAAAGTTGGATACAGTGGCTCACACCTCTAATCCCAGCACTTTGGGAGGCCAAGGCAGGAGGATCGCTTAAGGCAAGGAGTTTAAGACTAGCCTAGGCAATATAGTAAGAACCCCATCTCTACAAAAAGTAAGAAAAATCATCTGAGCATGGTGGCATGTGCCTGTAATCCCAGCTACTCACTAGACTGAGGAGGATTGCTTGAGCCCAGGAGTTTGAGGCTGCTGTGTGGTAAGCTATGATTGCACCACTGCACTCCAGCCTGGGAAACAGAGTAAGACAGGGAAGGGGAGGGGAGAGGAGAGAAGGGAAGAGATAATAATTGAGAACTCCCCAAATTTAGCAAAATACATAAATCTATAGTTCAAGAAGCTGGACAAATTCTAAATAGGATAAATCCAAAGACATTCATGCCAAGATACATCAAAATTAACCTTCTGAAAACAAAAGTCAAAGAAAAAAAATCTTGAAAAAACAGAGAAATGACACATTACCTATAAAGAAACATCAGTTTGAAAGACAGTGATTTCCCTATCTGAAACCATGGAGGCCAAAAAGACATGGCACACACAGTATTTTTCAAGAGCTGAAAGAAATGTCAACCCTAAATCCTACACATATAGTGAAACTATCTTTCAGGAATAAAGGGGAAATAAAGACATTCTCAGATGAAGGAATATTAAGAGAATTTGTTGCTAGCATACCTGTCCTTAATGAATGGCTAAAGGAAGCTCTTGCAACAAAACTGTAACAGAAGGAGGTTAGGACATTCAGAAGGGAAGGAAGAATAGAATGGGTAAAAATAGAAGCACACATAATAGACATTCTTCACCTCATGGGTTAACTCATATTTTATGGGTGAACCAAAAGTTATAAGACTACCTAATGTGATATTCAATATATCTAGTGGAAATATATAAGACAAATGTATTTTTTTAAATGGGGAGGGTAAATGGATCTAAATGTAAGGGTTCTGCACTTCACATGAAAGGTTAAAATATTAAAACAGTAGACGTGATAAGTTACGTATGTATATGGTATTGTATAGAGCAGCGGTCCCCAACCTTTTTGGCACCAGGGACCAGTTTCATGGAAGACAATTTTTCTACAGACGGGGGTAGGGGTTGTGGGCAAGAGGGGGAGTGTGGAGCTCGGACAGTGATGTGCGGCCTATTTCCTGACAGGCCACAGACCAGTACCAGGCTGTAGCCCAGGGACAGGGGACCCCAGGCATAGAGAAACCACAACGAAAACTATAAAATGTGATATACTAAAAAATGATAATCAAAATGGAAAGCAAGAAAAAAGAAGCAGAAGAATGACAGAGAAACAAAGATAAAACAAATAATATAATGGCAAATTTAAGACATAACATACCAATAATTCCATTAAATGTAAATTGTGTAAATGTACCAATTAAAAACCAAAATCCAACCCAATTATAGGAGAAACTGCTAACAAGAAATTTATTTCAAACGTAACAACATAGGTAGGTTGAAAGTAAAAGGATGGAAAAAGACATATTATGTAAACATTAATCCAAAAACACAGGAGTAATTAAATATTATCAGATGAAGTAGACTTCAGAGCAAAGAAAAGTACAAGCTACAAAGCAGGTTACTCTGCTGAGAAGACGTAGCCATTCTAACCGGGTGTGCTCCAAACACAGTCGAAAAGCACATGAAGCAGAAACCAATAAAGCAGAAAGAAAAAACGGGCATATCTACAATTGTAGTTGGTTACTTCAACATCCTGCTTTCAGCAATTGATAGAACTACTAGACAGAAAATAAGTAAGAATCTAAAAGAACTGAATAATACCATCAACCAACAAGATCAGACTGGCACTTATAAAACACTATATCCAACAGCAAAATACATATGCTTTACAAGCACCTGTGGAACATTCACCCCAATAGACTCTTGTTCACAAAACAAATATTAACAAATTTAAAAGAATTGAAGTCATATATATTCTCTGGCCATAATGGAATGAAACTGGAAAGAAATCAATAACAAAATCTCCAAACACGTGGAAATTAAACAATAATGCATGGCTCAAAGAAGTTTCAAAGAAAATTTTAAAAATACACAGAACTGAATGAAAACATCAAAGTCCGTGGGATACACATGAAGCAGTGCTGAGAAGTAAACTTACAGCATTAACTGCTTACATTGGAAAAGAGGAAAGATCTCAAATCAATAATCTAAGATGCTCAAGAAACTAAAAAAAAAAAAAAAAAAAAAAGAGCAAAATAAACCCACAGCAAACAGAAGGAAGGAAATGTTATAGACCAGAGCATAAATCATTGAAACTAAAAACTCTCAAAACTCAACACTAAAAATCAAATAATCCAATTAGAAGGTGGGCAAAAGACATGCAGACACTTCACCAAAGAGGATACAGAGATGGCACATAAGCACATGAAAAAATATTCAGCATAATTAGCCATTAGAGAAATGTGAATTAAAACCACAATGTGATATCACTATATACCTATCAGATTGCCCAAAATTAAAAATAATGTTAACACTAAATGCTGGTGAGAAAGTGGAGAAACTGAATTACTCATATACTACTGGAAGGAAAGTAAGATGGCATAGCCTCTCTGAGGAATAGTTTTAAACTAAAAATGAATTTACCATACGACCCAGCAATTGTATTGTCTTGGGCATTCATTATACAGAGAAACGAAAACTTGTTTTCATGTACAAACTTGTACGTGAATGTTCACATCAGCTTTGTTTGTAATAGCCAAATAGTGGAAAGTCCCCAAATGTCCTGTAGTGGTAAATGATTAAACAAACTGTAGTATATCCATACCATGGAATTCTACTCAGTAATAAAAAAGGAACAAACTAACGAGACATATAACAGCTTGGATGAACCTCAAGGAAATATGCTGAGTGAAAAAAACTAATCTAAAGCTGGGCACGGTGGCTTGTGCCTGTAACCCCAGCTACTCAGAGGCAGGAGGATCACTTGAGCCCAGGAGTTCAGGGCTGCAGTGAGCTCCGATTGTGCCACTGCACTGCAGATTGGGCGATAGAGTGAGACCCTGGCTCTAAAAAAAAAAAAAAAAAGGAAAAGGAAAGAAAAAAAGCTAAATTCAAAAGGATAGCTACAGCATAATTCCGTTTATATGACATTTGTGAAATAACATAACTATAGAAAAGGAGAACAAATCAGTGGTTGTCAGAGGTGAGGGGTGGGGGGTTGGGGAGGAGGGAAGGGCAGGTACAGCTGCAAAGGCGTAGCTTGAGGGAGCCTTGGGGTGATGGTACAGTTAAGTATCTTGATTGCGGTGGTAGTTACATGTGGTGGTGGCAACTACATACACGATACAATTGCATAGAACTATCATACACACAGAAATTAATGCATGTATAACTGGTGATATCTGAATAAACTGAGGATTGTACCAATGTCAATTTGCTGGTTTTGGTATTGTACTATAGTTATGCAAAATGCCAAAATGTTAACAATGGGGAAGGCTGAGTGATGGGTACAAGAGACCTCCCTGTACATTTCTTTGCAACTTCCTCTGACTTTATAATTATTTTGAAATAAAAAGTAAACACACACACACACACACACACACACACACATGCAGGAGAGTTTTTCATGATTCCATCTCAATTTATTCTCTGATGGATCAACATTAAGTGAGCACTATGGCCAAAAATGTTTATAGTCTCATTTTGTGGAGAAGGGAATAAAACTGCAATTGGCTGATATAGTCACCTCAGCTGTCATGGCTAGATTTTATTGCTCATTTTTCATTTTTACTCCTTTCCCTGTCATTAATCAAATTAGATGCTACTGTAATGAATATAATCCTCCCTTTAAGATGTATTACTGGAAAAAAGGTGAAAGTTTGGTGAACAGACATATTTTCAATAGTCCGTCAAAGCAAACAATGGCCTTAGAATTGGAAAACTTTCAACATGACAAATCCTTTCCCAATAAAACCCATTGCTCACTGCCTAATGAGGGAAATTTCCAGTGTTTACACTGGATTTCTGTTTGGACTTATTTCACTTAAACATTCAGAGCTGTAGCTTTTCTGCATAGGCTGAAATTCAAGAAAAAAGCCTAGTTTGCCTTCATTACTTCGCATATGTTGATGCCACTGTGCATAGGTCCATCTAAGAGTGTCTGTCCCTGGGCAGGAAACAGAGGACTGAACTACCTCACTGATTTGGTCTCCCAATGTGACTTCCAACAGAAATTCATGAAAACTCAATAGCAGTAAGATTGACATGGTACCTGCCCTTCCAACACTCTCAATCTAGTAAAGGCCTCCTGATAGGTTTACATTATTTCATCTGATCTTTAATAGTACTTATGAAGTAAGTAGTGTAAACCTCATCTTACAGGCAACAAAGGCAAGGCACGGAAAGGTCAAATGACTTGTCCAAGGTCACAAAAGACCAGGACTTCCAACTCAAGTATAGTGTTTATTCCATCTTGTGTGAATTCCAAGGAATTCCATTGTGTGTGAATTTAACTTACTTGAATTAAATTATACCCATTCATAATAATAAAACAGAGACTAATAACTTAAATAGTACCATGAGACAACACTTTGCATATATTAATATATTTCATCATGGACTGTACCTTAATCTATATTATATATTCATATTATACAACAGATTTATATAAACAAATCCATATATAGTCTATTTTGTGGGTACTTTAAGGAATTTTCAAGATAATTACATTTATTGGAATTTTTGACTTATAAGCTTAACTTACAATGTTGAAGAACCCTTGCATAAAATGTGACCGTAACATTCCACAATAATTCAACAATACAAAGCAATAGGTAACAAACTGTAGGAAATCAGGGTACACCCCTTTTTGAAGAAAATCTTACATGATATCATCTGCTTTTTACTTTTCCTAATTACCTAAGCATTATGTTCCTTATAGAAAATTTGAAAAGAAAGAAACGCCACAAAGTTAGCCTATTTCTATTCTGGAGTTTTTTTTTTTTTTTTTTTTTGAGACAGAGTCTCACTCTGTTGCACGGGCTAGAGTGCCGTGGTGTCAGCCTGGCTCACAGCAACTATTCTGGATTTTAAAAATTATCACAAGTTTGTCTTCTTAAATATGTCATGTGAACTAGTAGAATAATCTACTTCAAGGAAATTAGCAAATGCTTAGGCTTATAAACCCATGAATAAAAAGGATTTTTAGCTTTTCCTGCAGGCCTTGATTACATAGGTATCTTTTCTACAGCATTAAAATTGGGTTTTTATAAATTCAGTTTATGGACATTTTCTCAGGAATGTTTATACATCCAGCAAAGCACACCTGGCCCCTGGCTATATTTTATTTGCATACTTTAAGAAGTGCCAAGGAAATTCCATTGCCCACCACCTGACAGATGCACATTACTTTCGCCCTCCTTTTGGTTAGCTTTTTCATCAGTCAATTTTATGTTGCTCTGACCCTTGGGTTTCATCCAGGCCTCTCAATTTTCCACAAAGCTTTGTGGTTTTAATTTTCACCAACACTTTTTGGTTTCAACTCTACTAACCTCAGGTGGTACTGACACTGACCCCGGCTACTGAGCCAATGGAGTGTGGATTTCATAATGATCGGTCAATAGTTTCTTACTGAACAGAGAACGTGTTTTGGATCTTCTGGCACTGCCCTGAGTTCATGCAGTTATATCCCTTTCAATAAAGGAAACTCTTTAAATATATAACCATATTAAATTAGTTTTTGTGATTTTGTAAGACTTTTCATTAAAAAATCTTTCACAAATCAGAAAAAAATTTAGGTCATTCCAATTTTCAGTTAGGAAAATATGATTACTGTACTTACATGTTACCCATTTGATTTCTCTATTCTAGTAGTTTTTAACCTAAGGGTGCAAAAACTCCTAGGGACTATGGATGTGTTTTGGGTTGACAAAGTATTCTGCTCAGCACAATCCACATTTTCTTCTTGTTCCTGGACTCACAGTCTTGGGCTACATTTCCCAGCTTCCACTGCAGTTGGGTGCAGCCATGTGACCGTTCTCGATGAGGAATGTGAGTAGGAGTGACGTTAGCCATCGCCAGGCCTGGATCATAAAAACTTCCTAAGCGTGCTCCTCTGTGCTTTTTCCCCTTAACCATTTGCATGTCAGTAGATAACTAATACAGGATATTTTTACATTTTTTTAGTATAAAATAATAACAATGCTAGCAGCAAATATTAATATAGCACTTTGCACCAGTCCCTGATTTAAGAGCTAATCATTAATTAACTCATTTCATCTTAATGACCCCGTGAGATAGGTGCTATAGTAATAGTGTCCCCGCGTTTCAGATGAAGAAACCGAAATGCAGGGAGGTTAATGAACTTCCCCAGGACTACACAGCTAGCAATCCGCAGGGCTGCGGTTAGCACCCTGTAGTGCTACTTCAGAGTCTGTGATCCATGCTGTGCTGCTTCCATTATATTCCAATTCTTTTCAAATGGCAATATGTGTTTCATATTTTGTGATTATGCCAAGTTAGCCTAAATACACATATAGTCAGAAAGTCCTTTCTGGCTAAAGAGATTCTCCTTTTCATCTTTCCTAGGAATTTAGTTGGGATATCGCAGGCCAATTCCTTACAAATTCATTCTTTACCTGGCAGAACAGCTCTCTTGGGTTTGGATTTCAAAGTTTCACTTAAGCATCCTTAATTGTTCTTCATTAATAATTTTGCCTGGATGATAATTAGGGACAATTTGAGACAAAAGAGAAAATACACAGGATGATTTAAAGGTATTTCATGGTTTCTTCCTCTCACCATTTCTCTCAGAACCAGGAGGGGAAAGTCTTCCCCCTGGGCTTGGGACTTGCTTAGTGCTGATGAGGACAGAGGCCCACAGGGGAGACCCAGGCAGCTCTCTGCATTCCAGAGCAGACGAGCGTGAGGTAGGGATGCTCCCCGTGAAATTTGAAAGTGGAAGCAATCCATCTGGGGGCCTACTACTTCCCGGGGAACAGTCCTGATGCATGAAGTGGTGGCCAGAAGTTTGCCCTAGGTCTCAGTTTCCAGAATCTCTACCTGGCATGCAGGTCCGACAATACCCATCATTCTGTGTGGTCTCCTCACTCATCCTCTCTGTATGGTCTTTATTATGTCGGATAATATTTCTTGGGTCTTTATCTTGATCTTCAGCTCACAGCTAACATTTGTAACTTATGTCTTCTGCCATCAAGCCAAACTGTTTCATAGGAGAAAATTTATGCTAGATAGATAGATGAAAGAAATAAATTTTTCTGATATTTAGAATTATTCTTATGACTTCACCATTCCCATATAAAATAATCCATACTGTTAAACTAAAATTTGGAATGAAAAAGCCTCCATACTGGCATACTTGAGTTCTTATGTAGGAACTGCAAATATTCATGTATCTCCTTTAATTCTTTCTTGCTCAACTATACTCTTAAATTTCTCTAAAGTTTCTCTTTTAACAGATCTGGTGTTGGAAGGAGGATCTAAAGTGAAACTCCAGTGACTCCCAGGAACATCAGGCAACCAGGTGAGATACCTGTGAAGCCAGCTGAGCTCACGGCCCTCTTGTTTGTAACTGGAGGTTGTGGGTGAGCTTTCTCTCGAATTCCAAACTCCACTAATTTGTGTCGTGAACTCTCTCAGTTTATTTGAGCAATATTTAGACGGAACTGGGTACAGGGCCATTAATTGGATTCGACTCAGCGGCCTCAGACTTCAGGTAGGTACCCTTTTGATAATGTGCTCAGTTCAATCCAATGAGTCCGGGACTTTACCTTCTGGGACTCCACGTAATTTTATGTATAAAAATTATGGGCCCAATACATCTACATTTTTAGAAAAGTGGGTTAATCTTACTAGAAACAATTTAGAATTGAGATAGTCACAATGGGGAAGTTTTAATTTGGACAAAATTGTTTATTTGTAAGGCATATTAGAAAAAAGGGGATGAAAACCCCTGCAAAAACAATGGGATGTGTTCTTTAA
The DNA here is from genome assembly GCA_963574885.1 of Lepilemur ruficaudatus. NCBI lineage: Eukaryota > Metazoa > Chordata > Mammalia > Primates > Lepilemuridae > Lepilemur > Lepilemur ruficaudatus. The sequence continues at coordinate 32,337 of CAUYRT010077248.1, forward strand.
TTGGTATGCAAGGCATCCAAAAGACTAAACAAATTGAAATTTGTCTACCTAAAAGATTCTTTGCAAAAAGCAAATAAAATTTTAAACAATAGACTAGGGCCATGACAAAAGAGGACTGTATTCTGAACTAATCCTGACCATTCCTTGTCTTTATCCATTTCTACTTAAATACCCTGAACCCACTAACATGGGTTGACTAAATTACCATTTCACCCTGAAGATGATGAAAAAAGAGAAGTTAGATTCCTTACAAAGTAATACCTTCTGATCAGCCACGCCTTCTTGCTGTAGCTATCTTGATTCCATGGTCTAAAACTCAGCTTAGAGCTACTGTAAAGAGCGTCCCTAACCCAAGGGGAAAGCCTTAAAAATTTACTGAGGAATTTAGAATCCTTAAAGGACCTTACAATCCAGGACTCCCTAACCTTTACTGATTCATTCACGTGATATCGGTGCCCGGCAAAGCTCGAAAGTGGATGGCAGCAGCAGAACAGGACAAACCTGAGGAGGACGGCAAAGGCTCCCCAAAACCTCCTCAGGAGAAGGACTAAGCAGAGACAGAAAATTTAATGAAAACCTTTTAGATTAAATTCTTAGGATTTTTCCATAAAAAATTGATTGGTTTATCACACAATTTGCAGGTGAAAAAAGGACAAACCAGTTTCAGATCACAGAACTCACTTAGAAACACCATCAAACATTCTGGGCTTAAAATACAGTAAGGGGTATTTTCTGCAGGGACTGGAATGGCATTAACTGCTCTATTTATAGATGGACTCTATCCTGAGCGTAAACCAAGATGGGAAGTTTCAGCTAGGACTGAATCAGTAGCCTTAGCGAATATACTCAGAGGACTCTAGGGCAAGAAAGACCCCAAAGGCTAACAAGCTATCACTCTCCAATTACTACAGTTACGGGGGCCAGGACCAAACGGTCCTTCTTTATTATTTAATATCACTACCCAAGAAATCCCAGAACAAGGAATTCTCTACGCTGAGATGCCTGCCTTCATTGCAAACTACCAGGACACTGAAAAAGAGATTGTCTACTTTCATATCAGTTTATCACCAATAAGCCTCCTGCTGTTAGGCTAGACAGTTTCACCACTAAAGGAAGCCCAAGAGATCTTAGCTCTCAGGATGATAATCAACACTAACGAAGCCCCAGAGTATTCTCTGGTAAATTGCTCCCTGTAATTCCTTAAATAACCATGGAGAAGGGAACTCTTGCGTAATCCTGGTAGATACTGGAGCCACTTTATCTACCATAAACCCCACTTTAATAAGCCAACAAATCCTTCAAAGTAAAAATGTCATATCTGTGGTGGGGGTTTCAAATTAAGTATAAGAGGTTCCCATATCTGAATACATCCAATTGACTTTGGGCCTATTTTCAGAAAAGCATACCTTTTTACTATGTGATACTGCTCCAGTAAACGTGATAGGGTGAGACTTACTCTCAAAACTAAAAAGGCATATAAAATTATCTTCAGAGAGAGAAATAATCTTAAAGTTTCCTGACTTCTGAACCAGAACTGTTAGACTCTCTACAGGCAGGAATTGGTAAGAGTGAAACTCAGGCCTGTAATACCTCTGACCTTTCTAAAATCCCGAAATGTTTATGGGCCTCTTCCTCAACTGATATAGGAAGAATTAAAAGTGTGGAACCTATAAAAATCCAAATAGATCATTCTAAAAATTTGTCTAAATTACCCTAATATCCACCAACACCCAAAGCAATTCAAGGGCTTTCACCAATTGCAGGAGATTTAATTAAACAAGTACTTACAGCTCCATGTACCAGTCCTTATAACACTCCAATCTTACCATTTAAAAAACCAAATGGACAAGGTTCAAGATTTTTTTTTTTTTTAGACAGAGTCTCGCTCTGTTGTCTGGGCTAGAGTGCTATGGCGTCAGCCTAGCTCACAGCAACCTCAAACTCCTGGGTTCAAGCGATCCTCCTGCCTCAGCCTCCCAAGTAGCTGGGACTCCAGGCATGCACCACCATGCCTAGCTAATTTTTCATGTACATTTTTAGTTGGCCAATTAATTTCTTTCTATTTTTAGTAGAGACGGGGGTCTGGCTCTTGCTCAGAGCTGGTTTCGAGCTCCTGACCTTGAGCGATCCACCCGCCTCGGCCTCCCTGAGTGCTAGGATTACAGGTGTGAGCCACCGTGCCCGGCCCCCTTAACCCAACTCTTATTCAGTGTATATTAATGGATGACCTGTTGCTATGCTTTCCCACTAAAGCTCTAAAATTGACTCAGTTTACAACTGTTGTACAATTCAGTTGTACAACAACTCACACATAAAGGTCATAAGGCTTTGATGGAAAAACTTCAGTAGATAAAAAGTCTACTATTGGGGACATGACTTGACTCCTGAAGGGATCTGTCTCTCACCTGAGAGCATAAAAACTATTCAAAGTCTTCCTTTGCCTGCAACCAAAGACAATTAAGAGGTTCTCTTGGACTTGCAGGATATTGCAGATCCTGGGTCTCAAATTTTTCCTTAATAGCTTTAGTATTGTATGAGCTCAATGGAAACACAGTCCCAGAGCCTTTACCTTGGGAAGACAGTCATGAGCAGGCTTCTATTTGGCTTTGTAAAGCCAAATAAAATTGGCTTTACAATAGCCCCAAGCTTTAGGACTTCCAAATTACACTAAACCTTTTATCTTATTTTTTCATGAATGTAACAGTCAGGCACTAGGAGTCCTTACCCAAGAACATGGAGGAACACACAGGCCCACTGCATATTGTAGCCTGCAATTAGACCCAACAGCTAAGGCATATCCTAAGTGTTTAAAAACAGCAGCAGCAGCAGCAGCAGCAGCAGCCAAGTTGGTAGAAGCTTCATCTGAGCTGGTTTTAGGGCATAAACATAATTTGCAAGATCCACATGCTGTGGAAAGTCTCTTAAATTCTAACTAAGCTCAGCATTTTTCAGCAAGTAGACTAATATCTTCCGAAATTCTCCTGTCTCCTTCTAAGCTACATTTAAACACTGCAATCTACTTAACCCTGCTGCTCTATTAACTCTGCCTGATGATGGTGAAGACCACAATTATGTAAGTGTTGTATCAGAAGTAGTGGTCCCTCGTGTTGATTTACAAGATACTCCATTGGATAATCCTGAGTTAATACTTGTTGTTGATAGGTCCTATGCCAAAAACTCAGAAGGAAAATATCAGGCAGGGTATGCCGTTACCACCCAAAATGACTTAACAGAGAAGGGAACTCTTCCTCAATTTACATCAGCTCAGCCCTCTGAGAATTTTGCTCCCACCTGAGCTTTTCTCCTTTTTTTCTTATTTCTTGATGTCTTAATCCTTTCCTTTTCCCTATAGGAAAATCCATGGGCCCATAATCAGTGGATGGCTTCAGCTTTAGCTTATTCTCTAGAACAAAACCAGAGCAATTCTGGGTTTTTGGGCAAACACCAAAAAATCAGAAAACAGTTCCAGCGATACCAATGTCTCTCCATATTCCCAGAGTCACTCTGAAACTCCAAAGGAAGAGTGGAAAGCTATCCTTGATACTTTAACCATCACTGCTACTTGCTTCCCTGTACTTGCTAAAAACAACACTCTAACTTTTCCAGTTAGTAACCTGGTAATTCCTAAATACAGAAAACCTATCCGAGTGATGAATGTAAAAGGAATATTGTGCTTCCAGACATCACACATTCAAAACCTGGGAATTACTTATGTGGGCACAAGTAATTGCTTGTATAATGTCACCCAATTAAATCCAGCAGGGCCCTTTATTACTACATATGGTTATACACCCGACAGCATGCTATAAAGGGGTCACAAAACACTAAATTTCCCACTGAACCCTGTTCAGAAGCCATGCAGATTATGGGCAAACAAATGTAACTGACCCCTGTTCAAATGCAACTAGGAGGCCATCTTTTCCAATCCCCACGGGTCTATATTGGGCCTGTGGAGAACTCCTTGTTCCACTCTGCTTCCTTGTGGGTTTGGCTCTTGCTATTTGGCCTGGCTCGCTCCTGCCTTCAAATAGCTTCCCCAGAAAATTCCCATAATAGCTCCTATGAGCAAAGGCCAAAACAGTCAATAACCCAAATTAGCACCAATCTTGAAATAAATGAAGATAAACTATTTTCCACTGAAAAAAGACTCCAGTGGAGTTCCTGGGGGCTCACTCTTGGCAGTAGTACTTGTTGTATGGAATTTAAAGCTAATCCATAGATTGGGAAAAATCTTGGATTTTAAAGACAATCAGACCTTCCAGGGGTTCAGATGGGTAGAAGCCACTACCTGAAAGGTGGATAATAACATGTACAGTCAACAAAACACTTAATTTTAGATGTCCTCTTTGCTCAAGTTCAGGGCTTACATTTGGTATTGACCAAAACTGAACACTGTACCTATGTCTCTCCCTATTTTGTTACTATAGAAAGCTTAATTTAAAAGGTGACCAATACTGCTGTTTCCTTAGATACTGCCACTAAACACATTAAGGAAATTAATCTCTCAAGAGAAAGGAATATATAATATATTTATGCAAGATTCTAACAGTTGGTCAGCAAGCATCCTAAGTGGTGGATGGCAAGGTTGGGTTTTCTGAGGTTTTCTAACCTTTATATTTCTTCTAGTAGGTCTCTTGGCTAATGAAAATAGATACCTCTTTCAATCAGACTGTTTTACAGGAATTACAGTTCTTAATCACAATCACACCCTGAATAAAGAACATGATCAATTAGACTCAATATTGTTGACCTGCCTACATTGCCTGAACTTTGGCTTGCTTGATTTGGTTCAGTTGGTTTTACAAGAGCACTGTCAGAAGTACACTTTGATCTTTCGATATTTCCTATTGGCAGTCACCGTAACAGTCCCCCTGATGTGCTGTGTCTTCTCTAGTCTCAAATGCTTTGTATGCAGCCATCCATTGAGTGTCAAATGATCTCAATTCAACTAGGTCAGCAAGAATATGAAGAAATCCAGCTTGAGCAAGAGTGAGACCCCGTCTCTACTAAAAATAGAAAGAAATTAGCTGGATAACTAAAAATATATATAAAAAATTAGCCGGGCATGGTGGCACATGCCTGTAGTCCCAGCTACTTGGGAGGCTGAGGCAGGAGGATCACTTGAGCCCAGGAATTTGAGGTTGCTGTGAGCGAGGCTGATGCCATGGCACTCTAGCCTGGGCAACAGAGTGAGACTCTGTCTCAACAACAACAACAAAAAATTATGGATCCACATAAAAACCAGGTAAAAAAAAAGTGAGGCAATTATTAATTCTAGGAAAAACAAAGGATTATATCTCAGCTATGAATGATATTTGTTTGTCGAAGTAGTGTAAATGCTAACCATTGACTAACCATAAATAGTTATCTTATAATTATCTTGGGGGGATGAATCAATAAAGTCTAGCTAATAAATTGAGAGATACAATGTAAGCATATTATTCAGAAACATGGAAATAAATGCTAATGGAGATTGCCCAAAGAAATAAGGGTAATTTTCTGTGGGTGCAGGGCTGGAAGATAAGAAAAGGCAGATCAAGGCCAGGCGCGGTGGCTCACACCTGTAATTCTAACACTCTGGGAGGCGAGGTGGGAGGATCCCTTGAAGTCAGGAGTTTGAGACCAGCCTGGGCAAGAGTGAGACTCTGTCTCTACCAAAAATAGAAAAATTAGCCAGGCATGGTGGCTTGAGCCTATAGTCCCAGCCACTCAGGAGGCTGCAGCAGGAGGATTGCTTACGCCCAGAGTTTGAGGTTGCCGTGAGCTAGGCTGATGCCACGGCACTCTACTCATGCCAGTGGAATGAGACTCTGTCTCAAAAAGAAAGAAAAGAAAATAAAAAGGCAGATCAGCTGTTTGCAGTTTTTCATCACCTTTTTACTACTTGAATTTATATGTAGATATTACTTTGATAAAAATAAGAAATAACTGAAAAATACTTGCCCACTTGCAGTTCCATCACTTCTGGGTAATCAATCTAACGTATTAGCAAAATGAAGCCTGATATATTATCTAGTCCTATCAGGTAACTTACTTAATTTTTAAAGGCCTTTAATACTTCTACACTAAAAAGACTCCTTATAAAAATTTTAATCAACACAGGAGACATGTGTGAATAGTGAAGAATATTCAAGGTTTCTGAAACCAAATCGCTGGGTGATGAGTGCATTATTTGGGATCTAGAGCATCATGGATACTCAGTTAACATCTAATATGAACTGCAGTCAAGTACAGTGGCTCACACTTGTAATCCCAGCATTTTGGGAGGCCAAGATGACAAGATCGCTTGAGGCCAGGAGTTTGAGACCAGCCTGGGCAACATAGGAAGACCCCATGTCTACAGAAAAATAAAAAATTAGCTGGATGTGGTGGCATGTACCTGCAGTTCTAGCTACATGGGAGGCTGAGGTGGGAGGATCACCTGAGCCCAGGAATTCGAGGCTACAGCGAGCTCTGATCACGACACTGCATTCCAGCCTGGGTGACAGAGCAAGATCCTGTTCCCTCCTCCCTCTTGCAAAAATTTTAAGAATTGTGATAGAAAAGCACAGAACTCATTACTCTGAGTGTGGTGTCCCATCTATGGGGTAGGATGTGGGAACATAGTGCAGACCCTCGCATCTAAAATATCCCCCGCATTGGTTTTCCACAGACGCTGGAAACTCAATGACTACTTCACTTCAGTGGCTCCCGAGGGCTTTTTGATACTGAGTTATCTGCTAAGATGGAAACCGTCCCAGGGAAAAAGTACTCCTTAGCTGGGACTAATTTGCTTGTTACTGAGAATAAAGACAGAAAAGCGAAAGGTGGAGAAAGGCAGAGGTCATCATGGCCGCCCAAGACGAGCCTCTCGCCAGGGAAGTCTGGCATATTTGCGGCAGCAGGTGGCAGCCTTGTCTCGCGCGGGGCCTCAGCCGCGGTTCCTGCCAGGGCCATCGGGGGGCAGTGCAGGAGCACGCAGGTGTGTGGCGACCCTGAGCCTGAAAAGCAGTCCTATAAACTGTTGGCTGCGATGAGCACTCAGCAAATGTCTGTTTGAGTGAGTCAACTCACGGTTGAGACCGTTCCCTTGAACACACCCTCGACACCTTCGCAGGTACCACAAAGCTGGGCCTTCGCTGTAAGCCCGTGTGCAGAAACATCATCCTGTATTCCCCAGTCCGTTCACTCTCGCGCTCTTCCAATTCACACTTCCCACTCACCTGGCAGAGCTCCCACACCTCGCTCCGCCGCCGGCTTCGCTTCCCACTTCACTGAGAAAGCCCAGTGGCTGGGAGAACTTCCACAACGCCCCCGCCCACCTGTGCCATGGCGGTCAGCCTTCCTGCTTGTTGGCTAGGTGAGCCGTCCCGGCTCCTCAGGGCGACCTTTCTCATGCCCCAGGTAAAATCCCCTCTCATCCCACGGAACGCGAGGCCACCGTTTTCCACCTTTCCCCCACATTATCAGTGTTCTTCTCCCTACTGGGTTATTCCCATTAGCACACAAACTTGTGGTGCTCTATCCATTATTATTATTTGTAATCCCTCTTTGGCCCCACTTTTCTATCAGCTATGACCCCATTTCTCTCTTTTCTGGTAAAATTCCTGGGGTTTTCCATACTCACTGATACTAACCAACCCCAAAGCCTTTCCTGCTATTCCCAGTTACACCCACTGCAATCAGGCTTTCGCTAAGACCCTTCTGAAGAAGATCCTCTTGGCCTCTGTGTCACCTACAACCGTTGGTCAACTTTTTGTCTTCATCCCAACTTTTTCTACAGACAGCACTCCACGCAGCTGTTCTCCTGGAGACACGTTCTGCATTGACTGTCAGGGCACCCCTATCTAGCTTCTCCTCCTCTCTTCCTAGTTCTTTGCAGATTCTGCCTTTTCTCCCCAATCTGTTAATCACCAAGTACTCTAAGGCTCAGTCCTTGGACTTCTTTTTTTCTAAACATAATCTCATTTCTTTGGTGAGCCCCTCCAGCCTCTTGACTTTATTTTATTTATTTATTTATTTTTTTGAGACAGAGTCTCACTCTGTTGCCCAGGCTAGAGTGAGTGCTGTGGCGTCAGCCTAGCTCACAGCAACCTCAAACTCCTGGGCTCAAGCAATCCTGTCTCAGCCTCCCGAGTACCTGGGACTATAGGCACGCACCACCATGCCCGGCTAACTTTTTTCTATATAGATTTTTAGTTGTCTGGCTAATTTCTTTCTATTTTTAGTAGAGACATGGTCTCACTCTTGCTCAGGCTGGTCTCAACTCCTGACCTCGAGCACCTCAGCCTCCCAGAGTGCTAGGATTACAGGCGTGAGCCACCGCACTCAGCCCAGTCTCTTGACTTTAAATCCCACTTTGATATATAACTGTAATTCCCACATTTATATCTCTAGCTCAGACGTCTCCCCTGAGCTCTACACTCTAACACTCAACCACCAGTCAGCTTCTCCACGTGTCCACGACACCCAAACTGATATCATCAGATTCCCCTGCTCTGCCCACAGTCTTTCTGTCTCAGCTAACGGCAATCCAGCCTTCCAGGTTCTCAGGCCAAAATCATCACAGTCATTGCTCCTTCCTTTCTCTCATACCCCGTATCTAATCCCTTAGGAAATCCTGTTTTCTCTACCTTCAAAATGTACTGGGATTCTGACCTGGTCTCACCACCACCACCACTACCATCCTGGGCTATGGCCTCCTACCTGGTCTCCCTACTTCCCCGCATGAGCTCCTACAATTTATTATTGATAATTCAGCCAGCAGGATCCTTTTCTAAAAGTCCACATGCTGTCACTCCTCTGCTCAAAACTAAGGGCTCCCCACATCAGTCAGAATAAAAGCCAAAATTGGCCAGGCGCAGTGGCTCATGCCTGTAATCTGAGCACTCTGGGAGGCCGAGGCGGGAGGATCGCTCAAGGTCAGGAGTTTGAAACCAGTCTGAGCAAGAGCGAGACCCCATCTCTACTAAAAATAGAAAGAAATTAATTGGCCAACTAAAAAATATATAGCAAAAATTAGCCGGGCATGGTGGCCCATGCCTGTAGTCCCAGCTACTCGGGAGGCTGAGGCAGAAGGATCGCTTGAGCCCAGGAATTTGAGGTTGCTGTGAGCTAGGCTGACACCACGGAACTCTAGCCTGGGCAACACAGTGAGACTCTGTCTCAAAAAAAAAAAAAAAAAAGAATAAAACCCAAAATCCTTAGAAAGGCATAAAAGACTTTAGACCAGCAAAGTCTGATAGAAATATACTACAAGCCATAGAGGGCATTTTAAATTTCCTAGGAGCTATTTAAAAAAGTAAAAAGAGGCCGGGTACAGTGGCTCATGCCTGTAATCCCACCACTTCGGGAGGCTGAGGCAGAAGGATCACTTGAGCCCAGGAGTTCAAGACAAGTCTGAGCAACATAGTGGGACTCCAACTCTATAAAAAATCGAAAAATTAGGTGGGCATAGTGGCATGTGCTTGCAGTCTCAGCTACTCAGGAGGCTGAGGCAGGAGGATTGCTTGAGCCCAAGAGTTTGAGGTTGCAGTGAGCTGTGATCACGCCACTGCATTCCATCCTGAGCAATGTTAGAAAGACCCTGTCTCAAAAAAAAAAAAAAGTAAAAAGAAACAGATGATATTTAACCCAGTATCTCTAAAGTATTATTTTATCAATATAAAAATTGAGAAATTTTATACTTCTTATTCAAAGTCTTCGAAATATGGTGTGTCATTTAATCATGCAGCACATTTCAGTTTGGACTAGCCACCTCTCAAGTGTAAGCCACATATGGCCAGGGTTTACTATATCAAAGAGCACAGCTGAAGGATCACCCCTGTCTTACGCACTGTGCTCCAGCCCGCCAGGCATGCTTGAGCGGCACAGACTTTGCCCTGTTTCGTCTGCCACCTCCGCTCTGACCCAACATCCACACAGCCACCTTCTTCATGCCCTTATCCTCTTCACTCACGTGGCCAACCCATTTAAGTGGTAACCACCACACTTCCCATTCTGACACTTCCAATTCCTCTTACTCATTCATTTTTCTCACAGCACTTAACACCTTCTAAAAGATTATACATTCATTATGTATTCTCCGTTTTCTCACACTAGAAAATAAGCTCCACAAAGACAGACATCTATTTTGTTCAGGGATATGGGCCCAGCATTTATAACAGTGCCTGGTACGTAGTAGGCACTCAATAAATACTTCTTGACTCAGTGAATTAATGAGAGGATAAATCGATCTTCTCAGGAGGGTGTTCAAGCCAGGGCTTGCAGCCAGCGTCTCACATAGCACAAAAGCAGCAGTGACCTTGGAGTGATTGAAATGGAAGCTGTTTCTTTCTCTTTT
>CAUYRT010077249.1:0-20000 GCA_963574885.1 Lepilemur ruficaudatus
GTTGGCCAATTAATTTCTTTCTATTTATAGTAGAGACAGGGTCTCACTCTTGCTCAGGCTGGTTTCGAACTCCTGACCTTGAGCAATCCGCCCGCCTCGGCCTCCCAGAGTGCTAGGATTACAGGCGTGAGCCACTGCGCCTGGCCAGTACCAGTGTTTTTGTTACATGAATACCTTGTACAATGCTTAAGTCGGGGATTTTGGTGTGCCCATCACCAAAGTAGTGTTCACTGTACTCAACAGGTAAGTTTTTATCCCACACACCCGCCTCCTCCCCTCTTCTAGGTTTCTTGTGTCCTTTATATCGCTTTGTGCCCATGTGTGCCCATCTGTTAGCTCCCACTCATTAGTGAGAACACTGGGTGTCTGTTTTTCCATTCCTGAGATACTTCACTTAGGATAATGGTCTCCAGTAGTGGGGTTTTAGGAGGCAATAAGGGCAAAAAGCAGTCTGTCCTCCACGCAATGGCCCATTTTCTGGAGGTGAAAATTGAGGCTTAAAGAAACATTGAAGAGATCCCACATCCAATTCCAATCCCATTAAGAAAGCAGCGTGGCCAAAGGCCTGGGCGAAGCCTGCTGCCCCCTTTAAGGAATGACCTCTAAACCTCTGCTCCGTGGCCTGGCTGCTGGCTGCTTGCGGCTGGGAACCCAAGTTCTCGGTCTGGACCACACCACTAGGGTTCTGAGACGGACCCTTTGCCCCAGGCCAGCTCCCGCACTCCCCCCATCATACCTCCAGACTTGGCACCCTTCTTGGGGTCCACGCCCTGCTCAGAGACCCCCCATGTCCCACCTGCCGGGGCCTGGCCCTCGCTGCCTCCCTAAACTAGCCTCTCACCTTGGCTCCTTTTACTCCTTTTCTCTTTCTGTCTCATTTTCTCACTCTCAGTATCTCTCCTTTCTTCTTTTTTCTCTCCCCACCTGTTTCTCCCCTGCCCCTCCTTCTCTCCCTCTCTAGTTGTCTCTCTTTCTCCCTCTATCCAGCTATCCCTGACTTCTTCCTTTGGTAAAGTAGGATCTTTCCAATCTACAAATCTATACAAATGTATTTATTGATTTATTAGACAGGGTGTCACTCCATCACCCAGGCTGGAGTACAGTGGCACGATCATAGCTCACTGCAACCTTGAACTCCTGGGGTCAAGCAACCCTCCCACCTCCGTCCCGCGAGTGGCTGGGTCCACAGGTACGCGCCATCACACCCAGCTAATTTTCTTATAGAGATAAAGTCTGGCTATGTTGCCCAGGCTGGTCTCAAAACCCCAAAGTGCTGGGATTACAGCTGTGAGCCACCTCGCCCAGCCTACACCAGTGGTTTTCATCAGGGTTGATTTCCCCCACGCCCCCAGGAGACATCTGGCAACTTGGAGGAGAGGGTGGGGGTGCCACCGGTATCCAGTGGGTAAAGGCCAGGGGTACTGCTAAACATCCTGCAGTGCACAGGACAGCCCTCCAAAACAAAGAATCATCCAGCCCAAAATGCCAATGGCACTGGAGCTGGGAAAACCTGCTCTGTGGTAGCCCCTACTTCACCCCCATCCCTAACCCCACCCCCCCAGAGAAAACATGAGTGGAGAGCAGAGGCCCAGAGACAGCGCCAGTGCCAGCAGCAGGCTGGGATGAGTGGCCCAGACAGTGGGCGGGACACAGCCTCCGGAATCTGCTGGTGTTGGTTTTGGCCTTCTCAGGGTCAGACAATCCGCAAGGAAAGCGCTCCCAAGCTGCTTCAGCTGCTGCTGCCAGCTGTTTACCTGACTGCAGGGACCACCCCTGGCCCTGGCTCAGGAGCAGGTAATGAAAACACAGCCGACCCACCACCCACCACAGACTGGCCTCGCCCCATGCTGGGCGGACGGAAGGAGCAGCTCCGGTGAGTGCGAGCAGTGGAAACCTACCTCTTCCTAAGCCTGCCCCACTGGCCTGCCAGGAACCCTCCGAGAACCCCGCATAGGGTGTGATGGGGACAAGACAAGGGCCTGGGCGGCCTTCCATGACTGCAATCCTACACTTCCAAAGCCTCCGCAGGCTGAGCTGACTTCCTGAGGTTGGCAGGAATGTGAGCTGATTGTGGAGCAGGATGGAGCCCAGCCCTGTTGAATTCAGTGAAAAAGGCCAGGGGAGCTCAAGGCCAAAAGAAGACTGGAGAGACCTGCCTGGGTCCCCAGGCTCCAACTCTACCTTCAGCCCCTGGGCCACCCCCGCAGCAGAGACTACTTGTTGCCCAGCAATATCCATTCTCCCATTCTTACATAGTAATTGGATTTTTAGCTGGGCATGTGACTGCCCAGCTAAAAAAAAGACTACATTTTCCAGACTCTCTTGCAGCTAGGTGTGGCCACATGACTAAGTTCTGGCCAATGAGATATGAACAGAAGTGAGGTGTGTGACATCTAGATCATGCCTTTAAAAGGAAAGGGGTACCGATGTGATGGCAGGAGCTGGAGCAATCACTTTGGGCCATAGGAAATAGAGGCTACATGTTGAGGGTGGCAGAGCAAGAAAGTAGAAGGTAGCTGGGTCCCCACCACCACTGAGCTGCCATCCTAACTCTGGGCCATCTACTCCGATTTTTACATGAGAGAGAAAGGAAAGTCTTTCTTGTTTAAGCCACTGTATTTTGGGGTCTCTTTTAAATAGCAGCCTAACATGAATCCTAACTGAGATCACTCCTCTTTGAAGCCTTATGTGACCCACTCCCAGCATAGGCGAAGTAGATGTCACTTCTTGCACCCCCAGTGCTCTTCAGATGACGAAACAGTGACATGAAGGTCATATTTACTGTCAACTTAAAAGGGACCTGAGGCTCCAAGCCAGGTCCAAAGCCCTGATCTGAATGAAGCCTAGGGTTCCTTCCATTTCTGACATTCTAGAGTTCTCTGTAACCTATTAATCAAGGGGTATGGCAGGGACCTGGGACTTGTCTCATCAGATACAATGGTCTTCCCAACTCTCCACCTTCCAACCACACTGACCTTTTGGTCCCACAAACCAACCATGCTCCATCTTACCTCTGGGCCTTTGCACTGCTGTTCCCACTGCTCGGAATGTGCTTCTCTCTCCTTTTCAACAGCTGACCTCTTCAAAGTGCAGCTCAAGCAATACTTCTTCAGCAAAGCCTTACCTGCCAGTCCCACTAGCCTGAAAGCTCCAAGAGGGCAGAGACCATGTCTGGTTCTCGCTTATTATTTTATCCCTAATGCCTAGCATGGTGCCACAGTAAACATTTGTGACATGAATAAATGAGCCCACCTGAGAGGTCAGGGATGTGACCCCACCTGGAGCCTGGGAAACAGCAGGGCCGACCTCACAAGGCGCTCTAGAGACTCCAGAGTAGAGTGTACTAAGAGTGATGTTGCAATCCATGCCTCACCCAGGGAAAAGCCACCCCCCAGGGTCCAGAAAGCTCCCAGTGCCTCTGGCACTTTCACGTGTGTATGAATAACCAGACTCTGATTCAGTAGGTCTGGATTAACTCGAGATGCTACATTTCTAAGACACTCCCGTGTCACACTGATGCTGCTGGTCCATGAACCACACCTTTAAGTAGACTGGCCCGAGAGAGCCTCAGATTCCCTCTAGAAAGTCCACTTGTCCATCTGTCCACTTTCCTGCTCTGCCTGTCTCTGGCTGGGGCCCCATAGCCTGTCTCCTTAGTCCAGAGAGGGAGGCAGCCCTTTCACCCTATCAACATCCCGGGACAGCATCCACCATCAAAGCCCAGTCTGCCCACACCAGGGGCACCACACCATGAAGCTGGCAGCTGCACCCTGCGTGTCCTGCCCCTGCTGCCAGCTGCCACCCCCTTCCCTCTCAAGGCCAATTCTCTGTCTTGGCATTGGTGGATGCTGTGACATCCTTAGAGCAGAGCCACCCCTTTAACTCTGTGTTTTTCCAGGGTTAATTGACTTTAAAACACAAAAGCCATGTGTGTGCATGTGTGTGTGTGCACGTAGGAAGGTTATATCAGAAAAGTGAGCAAAGGCTTGTCCACAGGGGTCCCCCTTGTTGTAGAGTGTGTGTATGTGTGTGTGTCTCTCTGCCCATGGGGTCCTTGGTACTGATGCCAGGTGTGCCAGTGTCTCCCTGGGCCTCTGACCAGCGCTCTGAGCTCTGCACTGAGGCGCCTGTGGCACTGGGACAGAGGCAGGAAGGAAGGGCTGGGGCACCAGCAGCTTCATCCCTGGGCCTCTCCTTTCGCCTTCACTGAATAAACATCTTGTTTGTCCATCAGACAGTCAGAGTAGCCCTAGGGCATACACGCCTCCTCCTGCCCCCCAGGGCTCAGGACTGGCCAGACCTGCACAGGAAATCTGGCTGAACATAATCCCAGCATGGGAAATGCCAAGGCAAGAGGTGCCGTGCCAGGCCCGGGCACCCGCCTTCCACCCCAACCCTGCTGATGGGACAAGGCAGCGCCCACAGCAGATGTACCTCCACCCCAGCACAGCTCAGAGCCCAGCCTCCTCGCCACACGACCCTCACCTCTCTCACACAGCCTGGGAGCACGACGGGACAATTTCAGAGCAAAGTCTCATCCGTGACATCTGTCTTCCCGGGAGGAATTCCCAGACTCAGCCAGGAAGGCTCTGGGGCTCCGCGCAAAGTGGAACTCAAGCTCCGGTGCCCATCTTCTTTGCCAGAGTCACCTGTGACCAGGTGGAGGGCAGGGGATCCGGCAGCCTCCTAATCCAAATCCCACCACTCAGAGCCACCTAGCAAAGCCAGGGCAGCATGACCCATCACTGGGGGCAAGGGATCTTCCCGCTTTGAGCTTCTGTGGTTAGAGGTGCCGAATCCTTCATCCCTCTGCCTCCAGCCTGGACTGCAAGAAAGAGAATCGGTCTGAGTTTCCAGAGTCCTAGACAAGCCGATTTCACACCTCTCTGCCTCCCCAAGTCACTCACGAATTCTTTCTTCCACCTCCCATGTGCAGTGTTAGCTCCAGGGCACAGCCTCTGGTTTCCATAATGTTTATGAATGAATAGGGGTGTCCCTCTTCTTGGAGCAGAAAGTGACTAGGGTCATGCACATGACAAAAGGGTGTTTTCAAATTTTATTGAACTGGAACACCATGTAGGGTCCCTCCCTGCCCACACCTTGACCCTCCCCAGCACAGAGGCCCAAACAAAGGCAATGGGGCACGTCCTTGAAGGATGCCAACCGCTGCTCCCCCAGGGCTCTGGAGTCAAGACAAGTCGGGGTGGGGTGGCATGGTCTTGGCTTCTCAACCTGGTCTACCACGGGGAGATTGGACAGCACTTCTCCCACGTCACCCCGTCCCTCAATGTCCCTTGTCGCTGTACATGCTCTATTCCTCAGGTCCCGCTTCCTCAGCAGCCAGACCAGGTATCTGAGCCTGGGAGTCTGGGAGGAGACAGCTCCGAGGGGGTGGGGCTCTCACCCCGACTGTCCTGGTTACCACAGACATAATGATGGGTCAGCCGGTGAAGGCCGTCGCCTTCAGAGCCTCGAAGATGCAACGGGACTCAACGTCCCAGAATCTGGGTGAGGTCTGGAGCACCACCCTTGGCAGCTCAGCCTCAAGGTCTTCCCTGACTCAGCCCCTAGCTGGGACTGTGCTTGGAGTTTGGACTGTGCTCTTGGCATTTATTGAGATTTTAAGACTTCTTTCTGCGTGTCTGCCCGTGAGTGTGTGTTTGTGTGAGTGCACCCACACGAGAGAGAAATGCAGACAGACAGAGAGAACTGGAGACAGCAAGACAGGGGCACGGAGGCACAGGGATGTCCTATTAGAGACTCTCAGAGGTGGGGTATCCCTCCACCCCGGCCTGGCGCTGTCTCCCCTCAGTCTGGGGGCTCCCTGAGAAGCTAACCTACCTGGGAATAAGGAATATTTCACGCTCAGTGTATGTGTATGCCACGAGTCCACCGTCCCTAAGTTTTCAGCGGCTTCTATAAAAGGCCCAGGTTATAGCACTCCATTTCTGGGCTGGAGTTCAGGGAGGTCTGGCCCAGGGGTCCTTGTTAGCAGACATGACTGGGGTGGCCTTGCAGGCCTGGGACTCCCTACAGTGCTGCGCAGCCCCTGCCAGCTGAGTCCTGCCCTCCCTCCCATTCCTTTCCCTTCCCCTCGCTCTGCTGTGTCGGGTGAGATCTGTGGCCTAAGGCAGTCACACTGAGGGGTGAGATCTGTGGCCTAAGGCAGTCACACTGAGGGGTGAGGTCTGTGGCCTAAGGCAGTCACTGAGGGGTGAGGTCTGTGGCCTAAGGCAGTCACTGAGGGGTGAGATCTGTGGCCTAAGGCAGTCACTGAGGGGTGAGGTCTGTGGCCTAAGGCAGTCACTAACTGAGCAGTCCTTCTTGATTCCTCAGGCATCAGCCGACCTGATTATGGGCCAAGCAATGGCTTGAGGGCGGCCGCTCAGGCTGGGCTCAAGCTGGACCTCTGGCTTCCTCCCCTCCTGCCTGGCCACCCAGCGAGGAGCTTGCTCCCCGCTCATCCTTTGGTGGGGTGTGGGCCCCGAAGGGCAGGCCCCTTTGCACCTGTCATGACATCTCCTTGGAGGAGCAAGAGGAGGGGGTGCCCAGGAGCCAAGAAAGATACAGAAGAGACGGCTGAGAAACACAGAGAAAACAGAAGACAAATCGAGAGACGGTGCTGCACTGCACGGGCAAAGCAGCTACACAGCCAGGTGGCACTGGGGCTTTTTTTTTTTTTTTACATAGTGCTCCAACTGTATCTACGTACAACCAACACTCCATTTTAAGTGTACAATTAAATGATTTTCAGTGAATTTACCGAGGTGTACAGTTAATCAAAATGAATCAGTTTTTGAGGAATTCCTTTTCACTTCTTATTGAAATAAATGGGGGAAAGGGCTGATTGTAGTTTAAAAAGAAGAAAGAGTTACAGGGCTACAAAACACTGACTACTAAAACATGAAGATGCTTTAAAAGAACGAAGAGGTTTTACTTCTCTCAGTGGTCAGAAGACTCTCAATAGCTGTAATAGTTATCCAAGGCTGCGGCTGAAAGTAAACAAGGCTGGTGAACACCAAAGCAGCTACCAGCAGCATGGTCTTGTTCTTTTCAGGCCAACTCAATATACAAAGGACACCAAGTCAGTGACTTTTTTTACTTTCTTCCAGGTGAAAGTTTAAGGAATGCTTCTTCAGATATAAATGCAACTGAACAAAAGGGGGGAAAAAGCCAGTTAAAAATCTGAGGTTTCTTTAAATATAGAATATTAAATAAAATGGTTGAATCATTTTGATTTTTTCACTGGCCTCATAGACAAATACAGCACCCTTCCCCCCAGCTGGAACATTTCTTCTTAATCTGCCTTTAAGTAAATTTTAACATATTTGTTCTATTAAATATTCTCTAATTACTTGATAGTTTTCAAACATGAAAAAAAATAGCAACAGAATTGTGTTGTGGGGGTGTGAGGTGGAGCGAAGTCCTCTATGTTGATTCTTCTGCTCCTTGGAGCCACTAGAAACTACAGAGCAGTCCCACAAAAGACAGTGCATACATTCTCAAGTTTACAGTGTGATTGTTCATGTGAGTGCTAGGGCAGCTTCTGTCTGTGACCTCTAACTTCTCCATCAGCCTTTCAAAGACCACCTTGGCCAGGTCATTTGCAGGTGTAGGATGTCACTGCAGCCCCGTATCCTTTCGAGATTGTATTTCTTAAGCTAGACTGGGACTGAAAATTGATAGCCTTGGTTACATTGGATGGAGGGTTAGGGTGCCCCTCTGAGTATCCTACAGGCAGTCCTAGGCGGCTTAAGCCAGGCAGGCAAGAGATCCAAAGAGGGGAGACATAAGACATAGAGTGATTTCTTTCTTGAAGGAATTATCTCTTTGTTTGCAACTGCATTTTTGGTCCTCTCGCTCTCATTATGTCCTTTCTTATTGAATATAAAAATTTCATTTAGGACTAAGTCAGGATATTAAGAAAATAAATACAGTAATCATCTATTCTGGTTAAAATGCTGTGGTAAGTACCTGCCAAGTTCTAGCGAGAGATTATCCGTGGCCTATTCTTTGCTGATGATGGCTTCTGTTTCCCGTGGGAGGCATTTCATTACATCTTCTATTTAGTTGCTGGTAAAATGTAGCAATTTCCTTCTTTTAAAGAAGATTCTTTTATTTAATAGCACTCCGAGATTTGTGAAAGCTTATGGTTTCAGAAAGAAATTAATGGATTGCAAGAGGTAAAAATATAATTTGATTTTTATACCAGAATTAGGGGTAGTGTGAGGTCCAGTGAAATCCACTTATATTTTTTGATGGGTGCTGCAAAACACCACCATTTTATCAGAATGAAGCATAGATATTATTCTCTCACAAACTTTCCTTCCTTAGCTAGCTTAGAAACAAATATTCACAATATACTTCAGTGTGGTTCTAAAATCATCCTTAGTTTTTACACCCTTTTGTATCTTGTTTATCTATCTGTGACTGGGCTCCCAGACATGCATGTATGGGCCAATATGACAGTTAGAGCACACAGTTTGGGTCCCCAAATTTTCTGAATTAAGATTTGTCACAGAGATATATGATAATTCACATGACTTAAACATGGATTTTTCTGGAATTCATGCTTTGTCAGCTCATTTAAATTGCAGTTATTTACAGAATAATGCTAGGAAGGTGTGATGACTTTATGAGCCTACCTGGGGCTTATCAATATACATAATTTTTATTCTTTGGAGTGGTGAATACGCCAAACTCATCTAGGGTTTGCTGACTGATTTCTTATAGGTTGAAGTGAATTTACTCAGTTATTGCAGTTTCAAGTGCATAAGCAATTACCTAGTTCAATTACTTAACCATAGTGGACATTTTTTTCATTACTTGTATTAAAAAATGCACAGACTTTTAGTTGGCAGTTATACTAGATGACAAACTTTGACTGACATGCAAAGTCAGGATAGTTATAATTATTGGCCAAGCACTGGAGTTTTATCTATGCTTTAATTAAAATTTCACAGTGTGACACCTTTATTCCACATCATATTTCCAAAAAGGACACCACATGATGTGAAGTTTCATTATGTCTAATTATTTGTTAGGAAGAGAACTTCTACTTTGTCTTATACACATTTTATGTTTAGTATCTCAAGATAAATAAAAGAAAGCTATTTACCTGTTTTGAAATATACAGTTGATTCTATCAGGCTTAGCAGATAGAGAAAATAAAACATTCTGCAAACCTTATCTCTTGATATCTTCAATCTGCTGATTAAGGGCCAATTACCTAAATCTATATACAATATAAAAGTATGTGGTTTATACATAGTTTAAAAACCTAGAAACTTTGATACACCAGTGGAATCTCAAATT
The DNA here is from genome assembly GCA_963574885.1 of Lepilemur ruficaudatus. Taxonomy (NCBI): domain Eukaryota; kingdom Metazoa; phylum Chordata; class Mammalia; order Primates; family Lepilemuridae; genus Lepilemur; species Lepilemur ruficaudatus. The sequence continues at coordinate 9,316 of CAUYRT010077249.1, forward strand.
TGTGAAGGGATAGTCTAGGGTCATTCCTTCTTTTGTAGATTAGATAAATTAGCTAGGGTACAGGCCTGGTCATAAAAATGCCAAACCATCAAACAAAAAGTGGTCAAGAATAAAGATTTTGTTATGGAAATAGATTAAGACTTGGGATACTGTAGACAGAGCACACAGGAAACCAGATCAGAAACAGAGCAGAACATTAGAATCAGATTGTCAGGTCAAAGTCAGGCTCACAACAGAGCAAAGCCAGGTTGGTAAACTAAGGTCAGGAACCCTGGAGGTCAGAGTCAGGAGGGCAATGGGAAGCACCATGATTCAAGCACACAGGCTGGGACAAGGTGGGGCCAGAGTAGCAGATCACCAACTGGGAGGTGAGGCCTGGGCTTCTCGAACATCTGGTGACCCCTGCTGACTTTAATTCCTTCTGACCCTGGCTCTTAGGTTAACTCCTGCAAACCCAGTATGCTCACTTCCTGAAGAGTTCTAACATTTAATTTTAATATAAAGTTGGGTGACATCAAAGGCAACCTTATGTCGTGTGTTTAATAGCCTGTTGTTTATGTGTTTTTACTTGTGTGATGAAGCATTAAAGATCTTACCCTTATATAACATATTCTAAGAAGATTATTTCCAGAAACAAAATGCAAACATCCAAATAACTGGATGTCTAATGAGAAATAAATACATATAAACACACATTCATGTTTAAATTGAAGAATGCTAGTGACTTTGAAAGGGCTGACCCTTATAAACAACTGCTAATTTTAGTTCAAACAATGTATAGCCTTTACCTGATGTGTACTACAGAGATGGTGCTTGCAATTTTTTAAACAGAAATAGACTCATTTTTCTCTGACTTATATAGTGACCTAAGTACTTAATGTTTCTCAAATCTAATTTCTTTGACCATGAGCTCCTTACTCTTCCCCTATGGAGATTGAATATCCATTGACATTTGTTTCTACAGTACTTCAAATGTTTGTGTTATATTATTTCATTATATTGTTATATTTAGACATACTCTATAAATAAATTACTGATGATATACTCTTTGCATTTGAGCTCAGTCTACTGCCTTCCACTATATCATCAGTGCAAATAGGAGTTATGAAATATATCTAAAAGAGAACTTTCTTTGAGAAACTGCTAAAATGTTTTTGTTGTATAATTTTTTCAGTTTTTAATAGAGCTGTCTTCACCAGCTCTCTTTATAAGCAAATGTTCCAGCACCCAAACTCAATAAGTAATCCAAATTATTTCTTAAGAAGTTAATGGAGAACTCTTTCTGGGTTTGCAGATTTAGTCATGTGATAATATAAGGCAATGAAGTAATAAAAGTGATAATGCTATTTTACAAGACTGAGAACCTATAAAACAAGTAAATACTCTGTGCTGCATCTACTAAATTTGTCTTGATTTCTCTAATAAAGAAGGCTTTTGTTTGAAATAAAAGTGAAAGGTAGCTTTGTTCAATATTAAATTCTAGGAAATTAAAAATATAATTTCCTTTCCTTCTCTTGGTATTTCCTTTATTTTATTGCATGGCATTCTTGGAGATCACTATTGTACTGTTTATTTTTTAAATTAAAATGCTGTTACAAATGCAGCGTTTTTACATTGTATGAATATTTTATTGCATGATGAAAAAAATGATTGCCAAGGCCTCAAAATGTTCAATTTTTCATTTAAATATTTTACAAGGAAAACCCTACTGAGATACATCTTCTTTTCATGGGTGCCCTGGTGGGCTTCACAGAAGGGAGATGCAATATATATAGTTCCACAATCCAGTGCATTTCAATTTCATAAAACAGAGGGATAAAGATGGCTTTCCGTTCTAAGAGAAGTACTGAGATCGTATCCAGGTGTCATATCTCAAACCTAAGGTTCTGCTCTCTCTATGCAGATCAAAAATGACTGAGCTGTTCTCTCTTCAAAGTGCCCAAAGTCCTCTGCTCTGAAGTTATTAAGTCAGAAACAATGATAATGGACCATGTATTTTGATTATGTACATGAGAGGATTTGACTTATATTGTCTTTTATTTCCAGGTACTTATTTTTTTTCTTTAATTTTTTCATTTGTAGATATAATAAATGTATCTAGAAGATTTATGGGAATTCATTTTAAAATTTAATTGTTAGACTATTCCAAGTACCTCTCTATAAAGAAGAAACAAATTTTATCTCAGATGAAGCAGTCATGTGCATGTTACTTTTATACCATTGAGTAAATTTGCAAATACCATTTTCCTATAAATTCCAAATAAATTAAAACACCATCATGGAAAATGAAATAATTAAATTAAAATTTACTTACTCATCTTCCCCAAATTATAAACATTTCTGAGATTTTTCATATATTTTGAATTAAATAACAATGTTTACAGCCATGATACTGACATTTTATATGTATAGGGTACAAATAGGTTTGAAAGGCATTACTAATTTTTGATAGATTTAAAAAACCTTCTGTTTAAAAAACTTACTAATATTTTCCCATGGGAAAATTAATTTCACTTAAACATGAAAGTCTATGGTATTTTGGACCCCAGAAGTGAAAGAGCCAAAATTTGCAGGATTAAGAAAAGTGAATATAAGAAGAAAGGGTTAAAAAATAAAATCTTCAGCTGTTATTTGGACAGATTTCTAATGTAAAAGTACTTAATACTTTTTGATATTACTACTTATTTTACAAAATCCTCATCATCATGGAATATCAGTAAAAATTATTTAACAAATTTGAATTTGATATTAATAAAAATATGTTTGAATTTTAATGTGGGAATGGAAGCAAATGGAAAAGATTGTTAGTACTTGAAGTCATTGCTTTTATGTTGGAGAAAGTGTTTATTTGTGCTAGTGTAGAATTTCAGAGGTTCAGTTGATTTGGTTACATCAGTCAAAACATAAGTAGAAATATTTAGCAATCTCACTTCTCAATATAATCTACTGTAGTTTCAGAAGCCACCTTTCCCCAAAGATGGTGTTGACACTCAGACTCAAGTGTTGATAACATAAAGAGGGTTTAAGTTGAATTTGATTACATCATCAGTGTTTCCTAAACTTCCTCAATCATACGAATCACCTGGTGTCACTGCTTAAGGAACTCATTTACAGATACCTTTCTAGGATTTATTAGGTCTGGGAAGGGACTCCGAAGCTTTGTATGCTAAACAAGCAATCCAGGTGATTCTAAAAATCACGCAAGTTTGGTGAACACTATTTAACACAATGTGATTTACTTAGATGCCTTTAAGTACCTTCAATGTAAAATCTCCTTTGCTTACTAAGAGTCTCTGAGTAATCACAGAGAATGGTAAAGTTAACATGAATTCACTGAACAATTTAAAACTAACATGGAAATTAGCAAAACGTTATTATTGTTATATAAAATCAAAATCTTTTTGACCGCTGCCTCTGAACATCATGAGATAAATGAACTATTTAGCTGTTCAAAGCTGTTGCTCCTGACTTTAAAGACAGCCAAAGCAATGGCTTCAGAGATTCAATAGTGTTTCAGCAGTTGTGTTTCCTTGCCATAATGATAATATCCTTTTAGCATGTGGTAGCAAAGTATTTTTTGTAGTATCTCAATAATCTTTGTCTTTCAAAATAATCTTTTGTCAAGTCTCCTGAGCTAATTGTGAGCAGCCATAAACCCAGAGTCAAATATATAAGGATGAATTTTAGACTGAATATATAAGTACAATTAAAGCCCCCTATTCCCATCTAACACATGTTTGATGTTGTATCTACTTTGTTCTCTACCAGCTCATGCAAAAATGAAACTTGGGAAATTTCTGGAAACAGAAATAATCATAGATTTGGACTGTATTAATAGAGAATTTAGCAAGCACTTAATTTTCACTCTTGAAGAAAATAATATCATTAAAGAACTTAAAAATCCTTTAAGTATATTTTAATTTTCTAATGCTAATCATATGCTTGCTTTCTCTCTCTCTCTGAGTTTGTCTTAAATATATATCGATGTGCTGGAAGCATATGAGTATATACTTGTGCAAATTTATGTACATGCACAGAGAAATTCTAGAGCAAGTCAAATTGTTGTAAATTTAGAATGCTAATACATTCCTTTTAGAAAACTATTATATTATTATAAATAAGCCATCTATATCTACCTATGTTACAAATAAAGTACTTAGGAATACTGTAAATTACTGGTAAAAGAAATAATCACTAAAATATTTTGCCCTTGCAAGTGAGAGGTGTTTAAGTGACATGTTTGAGTATAGCCTCTGAAGCCAGATTTTCTCTGTTTGAATCCTGGTTCTACTTCTTACTACTTCATGACCTAGGGATAATTACATAATATGGCTGTGCCTCTGTTTCTTTATCTATAAAAGGAGATAATACTAATAATAGTACTTACCTCACAAGATTGTTACATAGGAGATAAACTTATGTGTATGTTCGTAAAGGTCTTAGGAAAGTACTTGACACTTTTCAGCACCTAATAAATATTAGCTATTATGTTTATGCTTCTATACATAAATATTTAGGATATTAATTACATTTTTTTCCTTGCAAGGCATGACACTTTTCAAAAAGTGTCATGGAAAGTATCACCTAAATAAGTTTAATTTGTCAAAAATTCTAGTCTTTCTAAAGTTCAAGTGCTGAAAAAAATGTACTCTTTAGCTCTCTTATTCCTTTTGTATCATGTTTTCTTTTCGCGTATTTTATTATGGAAGAAACTTTTTATAAATGCTACAGACATGTGCTAAGCATTATTCATTTTTTTTAAATGGATGAATACTGCTATATCAGGCTTTGACAACATATGTGGTGATTATGATTCAAGGAATGCAATTCTGTTCTTGGTATTATAAAAACTGATGTGGAAATTAGTTTTATCATAATAGGATTTATCTCCTCTACCATTTGCTGACAAGCTGGACTTTGTAGGTTGAAAAGTCAATGCTTACCACTGGAAGACGGCATTGTTGTTATGTTTGTATCTAGCCAAAACCAATTCAACAATAGAAAATGTACACAGATTCAGTAAAAGATGTGTTGGGTATAATTTGCAGTAATTTTTAATTACAGATATAGCTATATATCTTTCATTTTTCCAGGAAATAAACTTTGAGGACAATATGGTATATAATGTTTGAAAAATATATTTTACTGAAAGCCAAAACAAAAATCTAGTCAGACTATATGGAGCAAAAAAGTCAAGTTCATGTATCATTAGATCTGTTTTTCTAAAGTGTAATTTCAAGGTAGAGAATACATTTTAGTAGGTCTTAATATAGTAACAGAAATTATATTATCCCATTTCAGTATAGTCTCTGGTTTAGTACGTTTGAGTTTGCTTAAGAAACTTGTAATGGAGTCAGTTTACTTCTGTCAGTTTTCACTCAAATCCACTAACTATTTTAATCTCATATTTCTTATTCTAACAAAGATTTTGTATCATATTAAACAAAAATTAAATGTTGGCCTCAGAAAATTCTTTGGCTTGGTAAAATGTCATCATACAGTTCTTACTGGGTTGTAAAGTACCCTGTTCTCCTAAAGTCCTATCTGATTCTAAAAGATACAGGAGTCTTGACGTCTTCCTCAAATACCAGCCATGATGTCATTTTTCAGGAATTTTGCAAACAGTTAAGAAATCCTCTAACATCTAACCTATCAATACAGTGAGTATCCATTGCATAAAATGAGATTTTTGGATCCAGCATGCTTGCTTTTGTGGTTTATAAGCAAGAGAATAGTATCACAGTCATCTAATTGGAATAACCAGGGACAAGAATTACCTTATACCCCCTCCTTTTGTACATATGTCAACTGACTACCTAAGTGTATCCCTCTGATAACTATCACCTGTGCAAGCCTTTTTCCGCTGCAAAAGTCCCTTTCTTTCTAATAGTTCCAAGTTAGTATTGTTTTTCAAAGGATGATGTGCACAGGAATCTGGAAAAAGCAGATTCTGTTTCAGTAAGTCTGGAAGGCTGAGATTCTGCAGTCCTAACAAGCTCCCAAGTGATGTCAGTGTAGCCAGGGAAGTATTTCCTGGTTTAGGAAGAACTAGGGAGGGACTTAGGTTCATAGAGAAACCTAGGCTTCCTCTGGCTTCTGATTCATTGTTTGGCTAGCTGAAGAGGTTTTGGTGGGTGCTGTGGAGAGTTGGTGACCATACTCTTGTGTAAAATGTCTCCTGTTGCCCTTTCTAGCAGAGCAATTTTCTTTGCCCTTAAAGACAGTCCTCCCTGGGGTTAACAAGAGCACAGGAGGTGGTGTGGGCAGGCAGAGGCCTCACAGAACTCAGATGGTAACCAGAGAGAGAGAGGGAAGGGTATGTAAGAAAAGACAGAGTCAGTGCAAGCCTACAAGGTGTATCTGACTTAGGAGTTAGAAAAAGAATGGTGGCTAGAGGACTGGGATTTCTTATGGCAACATAGCATAATGCAGGGAATACGAGGGCTTTTGAGTCAGATATATTTGGATTTAAGTTTTGGATTTCTCAAGTCTCTTTCTTACTGGGTGAGTAAACATGGACAAGACACTGCCCTCTCAGACACACTTTATTTATTAGCTAGCTAGGGAGTATGATAAATGCCATTACAGAATGAATAGGTTCAGGGATCAAACAAAAGCAGATAGAGACTGTCAAGAGCCATAACAACAGACTTTAAAAGAAACCCAGATTATGGCACATTTAATAATTGTTTGAATGAGTTTTCTTAAATGAGTTTGTTTGGCACTTCAAAATAGTCTCCTTTGGCCTAGCTAAACCTACTGCTGGCAATTGCTACTGCCAATTATCACTCTTTTATTTTGGGGTACTGCTATTAGATTGAAAATGCCTTTTCTCTAGGTGAGAATCACAGTGGCTCTTCTCCATGCCACTACCTCCTTTTCTTCATTCTTTTTCAGCATTCTGTTCAGCATGTGCAGAATCTCAGGGTCTCTCCATGCTGGGGACCTCTGGTAGGCAGGGATGGCTGCTCCTGTCATCTTTCTCCTCCTGGCTGGGGGGGGAGAGCGGGTGTGTGTTTATGTGGCAAACTAAATAACAGATTGAATAGCAGCTTCACTTTATTCAAGCTCTGCTCCTCACCTGTGAGTAGACACACTGGTTTTTATTTTTCTGTTGTTCCCTGGCAACGTGTCAGTGGGGTAGCAAAATACCATGGCAGGTTACCTATTTGTAATGCAAATGAAGTTTTTGAGTATGTGTTGCTTTGGTCCTTTTTTTTTTATGTGGATTGTTAATCCATAACACATTGCTGCTTCTGAAACAAACCTGGGCTTTCTGGTGCGAGAGCTTCCAGGGCAGAGGCATAAATTGACTGATTCCTACGGTCTCTTCTTGAAGACTTTCATGGAAGTGAAACCTGTCAATGGTTTTAGTTTGGATAACTTATATTCCTAGGTTCTGGGATTCTTAAGAAGCTGAAACGATTTACATTTTTTAGTGACTCATGAAAACTAAGTGATAATAGTGGCAATGAATGTTAAGTAGCTAAACTGGCCACATGTTCTCACATAAAATAAACATTTTGGGCTATATTTTTGAACTATGAACATTTTTAACAGTGGGAATGACAAAGGTTTGATTCTAGCCTCTCTTCTAGATTCCTTTCTTTCAAACAATTTTGTAAGCACTTACATTATACCAGATGCTGTGGTGTGTACCAGTGTTACCAAGAAAAACAGGTTCCTGCTGTCAAGAAACATGAACTCACTGATAAAGTGCTACAGTAATATCCAGGGCCAGGGACCTACTGTTGATGTGGGTTGGGGAGCAATGGCCAGGAAGGCTTCTTGGTGAAAATGATAGAGGAGGTAGTAAATGTCAGTAGTTAAGGAAACAAGTTTTGGAGATAGACAGTCCTGGGATATCAAATTCTGGCTGTAATACTTACATGTTTTGTGGCTGAGCCCCTACAGCAAGATATTTGACCTCTCTCTGCCTTGGTTTCTTCATGTATAAGATACAGGCAAAGATATCTACCTCATAGGATGGCTGCGAAGTTTAAATGCAATGACCAAATGTAGACTTGATTACAGTATAGTCCTGACAGCTGTTATAATGCATGTTGACATTTATGCTTTTATTTGAAAGAACAAATGTAAAAATATTTTACAACTTCAAGTTTCATGATCCTTTCATGGTATCTGCTTAACCTCTCCTAATATTAACCATTCATCTAAGCAGTCTATTCTGTAAGAATCTTCCAGGTATACAGATAATTAACTTTATACCTGCTTTATTTCCAAAACTATTGCTCACATTACAGAAACAATTGTAGGGAAAAACAACTAGAAGAGATGGTATATATGAGAAATCATGACATTTCATGGCAACCTTAGCACATAGTATTAGCAGTCCTTTGTATACTTGTGAAAGGTGGTTCTTGATGGGAATTTGGAATGATTTGACCTGAAGAATCTTAATTAGTAGAAAGACTCATTAAGGCTCATCTAAGGGATGATGAGGGTAGTACTTGAACATTACTAAACATGCCACCTGTTTGTATATTTCAGTTTGGGCCGTTTTTTAACTACACATTAAAACTGGAACCCATGCAATGAACTCCAGACAGCAGTGAAAGTAGCTGCCGCAGCTCTCGCCCAGTGTCTGTGCCATTGGGTCAATAAGCTCGAGGGCTCCTAGCTGGGCCTCAGGCAGCGTGGAGGAATGAAACTCAGGTTTTAAAACAAAACATGGTAACACGTTTACTATTGATATATCAGGAAGAAACAATTGATAATCCATAAATATAAATATTGTTGTCACCTAGGAGTCAACACAGTATATTACACATAAATTGTTGGACTATGTAGAAAGATGCACAGGCTGTAGTTATAAAGTGTAAGAATTAAAACACTTGGGTGACACAAATGGGTAATTACATCAATAGGCAAGAATTACTTTAAGTAAACATGTTTTCTTTAATTTTCTGATTTTTACAAACCAGTATACTCATCCATCAGAATGTTGGGTCATTAGGTAATTTCTATCATAATATTTTTCAGAAATATGTGTGTGTACATGTTTATGTTTTCCTGATTTTATAATTTTAAAAAGTCTGTACTATAAATATAGAAATAAATGAAATTATAACACATACTCTTTTCTCAATATATTGATTTTTCATAGATAGCAAAGTATTTTTGGGAACTTTGCCTTTTCTACATAAGCATCTGCTTGTAAGAGTTGTTTAGACAACTATGCAATGCAAACTTGCCGTGAACAAGGTAAGTTAGAAATGCTGCCTGATTAATATATTAATACATTTAAAAATAAATAAATGGCTTAACTATAGATGATTACCACATTGTCATGGAATACCAAGTCCCCCAAGAATTGTGTTAGTTTAGAGCAAATTTTAAATCTGTGGTTTAAAAATGTTTTGTGAAAACTTTTGTCCATATCATTGAAAAGTCTTTAAATTATGTTTATGCTTTATCTTAATAAATAGATTAGTTGCTATTGGAAATACACACTCTATTGTGTCTTAATTTTCTCATTAAATATAAATCAAATATATGGTCTTCAGAAACATTATTAGAGCCATAACAAAGCATGAAATTTTTCCTGCTGAATTCATTTAATTATATGTGAACATTAAAATAAAATGGTGATAATGTAAAAATCAATTATTGTAATTTTATAATCAAGTGGTTAGTTTTAAACTGGTAAAAAATGAGAAAAGTTAAAGAAATGGAACTCTGAGAAAAAGATATTTTGTTGTAACAGAGTACTTTATGTTTATTAATATTATTGATGGAGGAGAGTTGAATATTAATATATGTCTGTTAGACAAAGACTGGAGTTGTTGCCTGAAACCACAGTAATTGATTACGTGAGTTCATTTGTCTAATAGTGAGCACAGTTACAAACCAAACGATATTATCTTTCTTTGACACAGGCCTAAATCTTACATGGGAGAGCCTGTTATTTTCTTAAAGTAGATCTGATAACTCCATAGGGCAATTTTGTTAACTTTTAAAATTTAATTTTTGAATATTTTGGAATGATACTACTTATTTATTAGAGGTAGTTTATAAAAAATTCAGTAATATATGAATTTTAAATTTGCTATTCTTACTTTAGCCTTTGAAAATTGACTTTTGAGTTCACTTTTGGAGAGGGTAATTATTCTTAAGGCATTGCTTTTTATTTTGCTGTTGTTACTGATTTTTGCTCTTTAGTAAATAAACTAAATTGACATAATTCAGTTAATCACTGAGGTTGTTAACATAGTGTATCATGTTTTCTGGGGCCTTTAAATGAGCCTTTCTCAATAAAAGCCTGTATTTCTAAGTAATTTTAGAACAAATATGACTTTCCTTTAGCATGTTTGAATAACAAAAATTTCTTCCCTTTGTATTAAAAGGAGGCAAAACTTATAAGACATAGCTTTTTTTTTTTTGACAGTTGCTTGGGGAAAAATTGTAATAAACAGTACAAGTTATGTGTGCAATGGTTGAAAGCCAATTGCTTTGTAGAAAAATAGATTGTAGTTGTGAGTATCCTCAACCAAGGCCTTGCTTGTAAAGATTCCAGCCTCTGAAATGCAACTTTTCCCCCCTTTTTTTGCTGGATGAACAGCCTAATGTTCCATGCACTATACTAGAAGTAGCATTTTATGCAACATTGAAAGAGTCAATTAATTTGCATAATTTCATGAGTATTACCATGACTTTAAGGTAGG